>JANKOD010000192.1:5932723-5944408 GCA_026284645.1 Erythroxylum acuminatum
CACTTCTACTTTCTCTCACTAAACTTTTCTCCATCACAACCCTAACCTATTTCTTCATCAATCAAGAAGAAAAGTGAAAGATCTTACCTTAAAAACTTGATTTCCTCCTTTAATCCACCAAAATCTCTTCTTTTCCCTTGGATTCCTCTTCTTTTCTTCTCTTCTTCTTCTTCTCTCCCACGATTTCTTCTCTTCTTCTAGCAACCCACGACACTCTCTCCTTCTCCCTCTCTTATTTTGTCTTTTTATTTCTCTTGGATTTCCTATTTTGCCCCTCACTTAAGGGCTTCTTCCAACTATGCCCTTGGTTGCTTTGCAACTACTCTTTTCTAACTTAGTTACAATCTAACTAACCACTAACTCTTAATTCATTTAATACTCACTCACCCCATTAATCCCACTTCACCTACTATTTCAATTCAAATTAAATTTTATTCCTTCTTTCAAATTCTAATCAAAGACAAATTAAAAATTTTAAACCATCGATCAAGCATAATAAACCAATTAAACCATTTAAGCAAATAAAACAAGGTCTAACACTCACATAATTGGTATACAATTGCATATACATCCCCACAATTGAACCACACATTGTCCTTAATGTGAAAAAACGAAACAGTACAAATAAAGATAAATAACAATAAAGACAAAGTTAGAGCAAGAATACTTATGATGCTTCAATAGTGATGGTGTAGGTGATGGAATTTGAAGACACTCTATACCATGAAATTCTAGTAATTCGCTCCCTACAAAATAAACATAAACATACAAAATAAAAAATACCAAAAAATAAACTAAAAATAAAATAAAATAAAATAAAATATCCTAATTCTTGACTTACCTCCTAAGTAGCGCTTGTTTAGCATCATTAGCTTGACGTACTCTTTACATTTATGCTCAACCTCAGTCTATTATGAGTGGCTTGCTTCCATCTATTTCACCTAATTTCAGTTTAGTAGTCTGTAGATTAGCTACATAATACAATATAATAGGAAGGACATAATTGATAAAGTTAAGTAATTCAAGTAAGCCTAGTAATGCCCTTTTTGGTAACAAACTAACAATAAAATAGGAAATGATGAAACTCCCTGAATCTTTGGTTGAATCCATCAGTTTGTCCTATAAGAATGTGAACTGCTCTTCATCTTTTCCAGTATACTTAAGAATGCAAAACAGTCAACCTGAAAAACAATCATATCTAATTCTCACACAAGTTCTCAATTCTCAAACAATCATATCTAATTCACATTACTCCTGTTCTTTGAATTACATTTCCATTCATAAGTATATTTCATCATTTATCATCTCATGAGTTCCAAAATTAGATACTTTGTTATCAGATAACACATTCCTTAAGTTACTACCTCAATTAATAATCCAAATCCTATTAAACCTTTAATAAATTAATCTAGCATCAAATTAGGTTCTTTTTCAACCTTAATTAAGTCCAATTAAACCATTATAAAGTGTTTGAACCTTTTATAGTCCAACAATTGCATAAAACCCACCTTTTCTCATCTTAGGACATTTCCCATGACTTTGGAAAGGAGCCATGTAAATCCCACGATCTTGGGATGAGTGAACCAAAGGTTCACTCTCCCATTGCCTTCAATTTGTTCCAGTTTTAACTCCTTTATGCTCCATTCAATACACTTCATCATAGTCCATCAATTTTACTTCAATTCTACCTTATTCATGCTTCAATTCCTCATCAAAATCATGTCCAAATCCAATTAAAAATCATTCATTAGGTAACTCACAAATCATGATCTTTCATGCATCAAAACAAAAACAGAATTTGCCATACAAGGATCACTTTTCTAGCACTCATTTATCATCATCGTAACACATTTCCATACCAATTCAATCATCATAGGACTTGTATGAATACAAGCTATCAAGTTTAGAATTCCCTTATTGTTTAACTTCAAGTTCCTTCTTCAAAGAATAAGCTAAACTAACCTTCATGTAACCTGACCAAGATCAAGGTGAAAATCTTAACACCAAGGAGATAATAGAACAAAAGATAGCAAAATCTAATTTCCTTTATGCAAAATCTTGCAAAGATGTCAAGTGATGATGATCCAAATTGAAACAAAAATCCAGAAGTTTGTGAGTGTAAAAGAGAGTTTCGGTGGTGAGGGGCAAAGTGTAAGGTGTCCTGGTTTACAATGGCCACATGTCACACATGAAGTTAAGCTACTTATCCTTCAATGAGGTCATCTACATGTCTTCATGTGTGGTTGCCAAATGTAACAATTCTATTAGTCCATTTGTCACTTAATCATCTGTGTCAAATGTCAATTAATTTATAGGCTTAGTCATCCAAATTTCCATGTACCAACTTGTCTTGTCACTTGACATTTTCCTAGTCCAAATGTACATTTTAATACTTCAATTTTCTAATGGTTCCAATTAATTCCAAGTTACTAATTATGGTTCATCAAACCAAAATTTGAGATCAAACCAAAATTCAAAACATAGACAACTTATAATCATGTCGCAATTTTAACACCTAACACAAATACTTTCATAGACATGTAACCTTTCTACTAGGGTATAGTTTAGGGCCTTATAACAAGCCTTTAAGATTAAATATTATGTTTTTGAGGTAACTTGATGTGTTTATTAGTGTTTCAGAGTGAACATCGAAGAACTAAGAAGTTTTAAAGACATTCGGGTTTAAACACGATCGTGACAGAAGCACCAGAGTTGGCCCACGATTGTGGCCAATATACCACGATAATGACAGAAGCCCAGAACATGGCCCATGATCATGACCTGCATGCCACAATCTTGATAAAAGGCTTGGATGTGGGCCACGATCGTGACCTATATCAAGCAGACGTGCAGATACTCAAAAATGTAAAGTTTTTTGAGATTTTTCGAACCTTTCAAACCCCAAAAAATCCTAGGGCTGCTCAAAACACAAAGGATATTTAAAGCACAAGACAAAGAGGCAAAAGGAGCTTTGGCATCGGCCACCTTGAAGAAACCCTAGGGGGAATTCATTGAGAGATAGAGGAAGAGAAGAAGGAAAAGAGAAGAGGAGGTGAAGCTGACTCGACGTACTTCCTAGATCAGGAGTTTCCCGACGTCACTTCCTCCCATCATCTGTTCAGATCATATTTCCTATTTATGTTTAGTTTTATTATTGTATAGAATTGGATTGAATAGTTGATGATAGGATCTTGAATGATGAGGATGTTCTAAACTCACCTTCGGAGTTTTATCTTTAAATTAATGAAATCTGATTGTTTATGTGGTTATTGGATTTATTGTGGCTTAATTCTGCAATTGCATAATTTGATAATAAACTGAGAGGGTGAATCAGATGAAAAAGATTAAATTGGGCTAACGAGAGTTATGTGATTTAATAGAAATAAAATTAAATCAAATTGGTAAATTGTACAAAGAGAGATCTTGCATAGGTTTCTGATAGTTTATTAGAGAACTTTAGAACTAATTAGGGTTTTGGATAGGTTGTTAATTAAAAGATTGCAACTTCCATAGTCTGATTAGGTTTTATGATTTAGGGTTAATGGTTATAACTTAAGAGAGAGTAATAAACCCTAGGATCGTCTAGAACCAACAATCCAGTGCTTCATAATCAGTTAGGTTAGCATTAAGTATAGGTAAAATTCCCTTTCTCTCAATTGGTAATTTCCTTAGGTTGATTCTTGGGTGTGTGTTGCAACTACTGAATAATTAATATTTTCGTGTTCGATTCTTAATTTGATTGATTGAATTAAATTCTCATTTTTTGCTTCATACATTTTAAATTTATGTTGTTTGTTTCTGGCCTTAGATTTTAGGATCAGATTATCCCTCCTTGAGGGATCAACATCTTAGGTACACACTAACAAACCGTAACTTACGGATTATTGAGGGTTATTTATTGAAACTTACACACACTAACACCCGATCATGATTAATCATATCGGTTATTGTGTAGAGAGAGATTTCGTGTGAGACTCGGTAGTTTATTAGAGGGCTTAAGATCTAATTAAGGTTATGGGTTTTTTTGTTAATTGAGATTGCAAATTCCTTAATTCAATTAGGTTTATGATTTAGGGTTTATTGGTTATAATTCGAGAGAGAGTAATTAACTCTATGATAGTCTAGAACTGATACCTCGTTAACACATAAACGGCTAGGTTAGCATTAATGATAGGGAAAATCCCCCTTCTCATAACTTGGTAATTTCTCTTAATTGATTTCTATTATGACTTTTTGTGTTGCTCAATTTTAATTTCTTTTCTTATTGAACTTTTGAATTATTTTCTTGAAATCAAATGCTCATATTTACTTTCTATTACAACTTTTATTTTCATTTTATTAATTTTCTAAGCCTTAGATCAAATAGGATTAGATTAGTTCACCCTCCTCATGGAATCAACCTTTCACTTAATACAAATCATGACCCGTGAACTTGCGGTATTTGAAGGCTATAAATTGTAAGATTACAAATCATACGAACAAGTTTTTAGAGCCATTGCTGGGGAGGTTTAGGATTAGTCTAACTGTTTTATTATAAGGATTAGGGAAAAAAGAAAGAGACAAAAGTTTGCACACAAGGATGTAAGACACATCAATTTGGACATCCCAATGCAAGAATGGAGAATCTCATGAGTTGAACGACAAGAAGAGATGGAAAGAGTGATGATGGGGGCATACATTATAAGGAATACAAGAATCATGCGGACTTCAATGAGGCACAATTCGGTTGGGGAAGTCATCATCCTTATTGGAACATATACAATCTAGGGTGGTAGAACCACCCAGATTTTTGTTGGTATAACAATGTAAGGACTCATTTGGGACATCAAGACCTATCAGGATTTCGGTCAGATAAGTTTAGTGCATGGGATTCTAAATTAGATCAGATTATGGATAAGCTCATGAACATGGAAGAGGCCTATAAGAGATTGGAATAGAAGTTTGAGCAAGTAACGGAAGATCATGCCTCTTCTATTCACAACCTAGAGGTTCGAATAGGCCAACTTACTAGGGAATTTTGTAAGCAAAGTGTGGAAAATTGTCTGTGCAACATAAAAGTAAATTCAAAAGAGCAATGTAAGACTAACACACTTAGAATTGGGAAAGAGTTAGGAGAACCAATGGATAGACCAGCTGAAACCCACTTTATAGAAGACCAAAAGAAGCAGAAAAAGGATGAAGAAAAGACTAAGGATCCTCCCTATGTTCCTCCCCGACCTTACCCATTAAGCATACCATTCGTGAAAATTGATGTGTTCGAATCTTTAAAAGAACAAGACGAAGAAGAATAAAGGATACAGGACATAGAGGTTTGAGAAGACACAGAAGTCTCTGTTGATAAAGTGCAAGAAGAAGAGAAGCAGGGGTGACTAAGGAAGGATTCGAACAACTCACCCTCTAATAAGACAAATTGCTAGATTCAATGGAAGATTCAGGGAGTTTTGTTATTCCCTATTGTTGATAGTTTGTCACCTTAAAGGACATTACTAAGCTTATTAGGTTTCCTTAATTTGATAGATTATGACCTTTTCATTATCTTGCAATTTATAGCTTACTCATAGGCTATAAAATTTATGTTGAACAAGAAGGGTGGAAGCAAGTCACTCATAATTGATCTAGGCTGAGCTTGCAAAGATGTGAGGTCAAGCTAATGACCATAAATTAGCATATTTAGTAGTTAGATTTATTTTAAATTTGGACAAATAAGTTTTCATAATTTAGAATGATTGAGGATTACTAACTCTCTTTCTCTCTTTGAATCAAGTATAAGATACGAAACAAGACTAAAAGCATTCAACTTCCACCTCCAACACCATTGCCAGCTCAATCACCTTGATAGTTTCGTGTTCTAACACTCTTCTTTCCATTTTGTTAGTATTTTCTTCTTGTGGTTCCTATTTCCCCCTTATGTGTGTTTGTGTGTCCTTCTCACATTGAGGACAATGTGTTGTTCAAGTGTGGGGAGGGTATGTGTATGTGTTTTCACTTTGAGTGTGAATTTTGTATATTGTATGATAGTCTGTTTAGGTTTGCATGATGTGATTCCTATGAATGTGTCAATGGCTAGGACTTAATGGGATAGATTTATCCTTACATATAGTCTTTTAGGTTGCCAAAATTTATTAGCTTGTGAAATTAGTGACCTAGGTTTCTTTAGCTAAATATGCAGCTTAATTAGGATACAATGTTATTGAAGATGGTAGAGGTCTTATTATAGATGGAAGGACACCTCAGGATGTCCATACCATCTCCACCATCTAGAGCAGCTGCAACATCTTCAGCTCTATATACTAGACTCACTAATAGATTAACAGTTTTTTAGAGGTTATTTGGATGTTTTATTAGGGTTTTTTGTTTTTATTACTTGTGTATTTTTTTCATTTTCATTTTCATTTTCATTTTGTTTTTTAACATTTATTATTGCAATTTTAGTGTTAATTTAATCTTATTATTGTTTTCTTTTATCTTTTTACCCCCTTTTGTTTCTATTTTGTAAGGATGATTGCACATAATATCGAATGGACTCTTCACTGAATTCAAAATATGCAATTTTTATTATTCAAAGAAATATCAAATTACACCTTTCTAACATTTTATGTTTACTTTATTCTTTTATTCTTTTATACTTCTATTGTGTACAATAAGGACAATGTATAATTCTAAGTAAAGGGAAGGGGTTATGAAAAATTCAAAGATAATTTTTAAATTTCTTAAGCTTATTAAAGTCTTTATTATTATTTCTTATTAATTGATATCTTGATTTAATTAAAACATCTACTAAACACTATAGGTTATTATTGATTATTAAATTAAATTTGTATGCAAAAGGATAAAAAAAGTTAGAATAGACACACTTTTATAATTCATACTTTTAATGATCATTCCAATAATTAATTTGAATAAAAATTGTCAATTATTTACACATATAAAGCCTATTTGTGAACTTTTAAGCCTAAGAGCTAATATATCAAATTTATGCTCTTTTTATTCTTTAGTGTGTGTTATCATGCATAGATGCATAGTTTGATGATTCTAGAACCTCCTTTTGTTATTCATTTTAAGATCACATTTTTTAACCTAGAGACATCAAAATTATAATGGCATTTAGATTCAACCATTTCTTTCAGCCTATTTTCTTTCATTATTACCCAATCTCTTTTTATCCTTTAGGAGTTACTACTTGAGACTTATCCTTTTTCTTGATTAATTATAATCACATTGATAGCCTTTACCCTACTTTTCTTGAAAACCTTTCATTATTTTTGAACCATGAAGCAATTTACCATTACTTGATTGCTTGAAACTTAAATTATATTGAGAATGTTAAAGACAAGGTCTAATATTTCTATGATAGTTAGCACGTAGTAATTATGAAATTTTTTTCTTCTCGAGTGCTTCATTTGTATAATTTTATATTCTCCTCAAACTTGCTCAAAGAATTTCAAAAGTTAAAAGTTATATGTTACTAGCATATTAAAAAAAGATGAAAAGTTGTGATATTTGTTAGAGAGTGAGAAGAATTAGTGTTATACTAATGAATTTATTATTTGAAGGATCTATGCTATGAAGAACCAAGTTCTAGTCAATCTTGTTTATATGAATTTCCTTTAATATTATTCCTTTTAATTGTCCCTACCATACCTTTACCTAAGTTGCATTATTCGAAAGACCTTTTGATTTGTGTTTCTAAATTACTTATAAGTGGTAGAGATGTAATTTTATTACAAGCTTATGGTTAAGAATCCCTTTATGTAATTATTTGAGAGATTTTTTTTATGTTTTCCACCCTAAACGCTAAGTGCAATGAGTGAATCATTTGTGAGGGTATGGGATCTATTCTTTTTATTTCAAAAAGATTATCATTATGATTGCTATTAATATTGATTTATGAAATTCAGTTCTAGGATAACTTGAATCTAATTGTATGTTAATTTGATTAATATGATATGATGATTTAGGATGTGGATGAATAGGTTGAAGTTAATAAGAGATGGATGTTTTTAAGATTGATGATTTGGCTTATGATTTTCTTGAGGACAAGAAAAATATTAAGTGTCGAGATGTTTAGTATACTATTATTATCTATGTTTTTATGCCCATATTTAGTGTGTTTTTCTTGTTATTTGAGAGTTTTACATTGTTTTCAGTACTTATTTTATTTCAAGTGTATTTTTAGGTCTCAATTGCCTTTATGAATCAAAAGGAGAAGAATTTAGGAGAAATCGTTACATAAAATGGAAGAATTGGAGTTGTTTGGATTCATATGTCATGTTAGTAACATACACAGTCATGTATAGGGATCGTGTAAGAGATTATAAAAGTGTAAAGCTTCGAAGACATTATTTTTACCATGTGGAGATACACACCCATGTGAGTAAGATATATGACCGTATTTTTTGCCCATGTAATCTCCTGTGAACATATAAAATCGTGATTTTGAAGGTGTTTTGAGATACATGATCACTCACACAATCGGCAGGATGACCATGTATAATCCAAAAACCTTAGTTTTGTAATATAACAGGCAATTATCAAGAGGAGAAGAGAGAAAAGAGAAGTTAAAAGTTATAGCCAAAGTTAGAGTTAAAGACACGATTCTAAACCTAGGACAAAGAAAACATAAAGTTATTATTTCAAGAGATTTGATAAAGAGTATCCTTTCATCAAAGATTCAAAAGGATTTCATTAAAGAGGAGAATATACATTCCTGACCTTATCTCTTATTGTAAGGTTATAAATCCAACAGAGCATTTTCTACTATAAGAAAATTATAAATTACTGATGGAAAAATCCTATAGTAAATTAGTGATAGAAATTTATTTTTTGTTGGTAAATTTGTCGAAGAAAATGGTATTTTTTGACAGACAAAATATTCATTGGTAAAGATGGAGGAAAATTATTCCCGTAATTTTACCAACGAAATATAGCGGCAGAATAGTGAAGCCATCACAACAATAGGCGGCAATGGTTGGCGGTAAAAATAAGCTTCGAGGTGTATAGACGAAAACAATATCAATCGGTAAGTTACCGACGAAACAATCATTTTGTTGGTAAAGTTTAAGGTTAAACGTCGTTGTTTGGGTCTTCGACTTCAACGTTTTTAATCTACAGAAAACGACATCATTTGGTTTGGTTTAACACCAAACGATGTCATTTTCATTTCAACTTAAACCTACCCAAAGCCCCCCTCCCTTCCTTGCAACATTTTTTCTTGGTTTTCTTCTTTATCGCCATCGATCTTCTTTCTTCCATCGTCCATTGTCTTTAGTTAATTCGAGGTTAGTTATCCATACTTTGCTCTCAAGTTTATTTTTTCTGCGAGAAATTTTATTATCAAATGCTTATATGAATGTCGGTTTTGTTGATGTGGTTTTAGTATTCTGTGTTTTTTAAACTGTGATTTGTTCATTTTTTGTTTGAATGTGTTTATGTTGGTGAATAATGGAAAATACAGTGGTTTTGCTATTAGTTAGAGATGAATTCAATTTACATATGAATTGTTTGATGAAATGTCTCTTAGGGATATTGGTGAGACTTGGTTAATGCTTAGAATATTAGCTATTAAAATCTAAAGAAAATGCCTAGAGAGTTCCATAAGACTTGAAATGGAAAATGAAATGCCTATAGGTAGTTCGGCTTAAAACTAAACTAAAATGAAATGGAATCCCTAGAATGAATATTAGAGCTTTAAAATGGAGAAAATGCTTGAAGTTGTATCATAGGACTTGAAATAAAATATTTATAATGACCTATAAATTAATCATGTACCTAATAATTACTTAGTTAAAACTTTATATTAAAACAATTTAATAAATGATTAATAAAAAAGTTAAACTTCTAACATCATAGAATATTTTTAATAATTTAAATATCATTAATAATTTATTAAAATAAGTAAATCAATTGAAAGCACCTACGTAACTACAAAGTATCGGTCCCATAAGGCCGACACTATTATGTTTATTAATCCTAGCCAAACAAAGAAAATAAAAAAAAACAAGAAAATATGAAAAGTAATTAAATTATGAAGCTAACTAAAATAAGGTAATTAAATAGATAAGAGAAATCAAGATAACAAATGTTAGGACTTCGAGGTTCACTTATATGAAATTCCAATAATCATGTAAGATTGGTTATATAGGTTGAAATAATAATTAACCTAAAGTATCTATGTCTTGAGACACTTGGTGATGTCCAATTAAGTAACTACCACATCTCGGAGTCTAATTCAACCTAATCAAACATAATAAGCCTAGTTAATCCTTTTGATATAACAATAATCTAAGTTACTTTCTTTTTTTTGTTGTAGAATTTGAATGTATTAAGCCTTTGAAGGCAGTTTAAAAAATATCCAAAATATACATCAAAAGAATAGTCTAGGTTACTTTGTTCTTTAGATTTAAGGTATTTAGTCTCCTAATGTACGAATCATACTTCTACGTTTAGTCCTTTATACAATTCTTAACATTGAATCAATGTTAATTAGGTATAAATTCAATAATTAAGAACAAAGAGAATAAATTCAACTAACGAATCATCAATTCATGCATTAATAATTTAAAAATCCATCACAACACATTTCACTAATCTTAACTGGAGTTTTAACTACTAAACATAATAAAATAAATCAATCTTAATATAAAGGAAAGAAGAGAAAGAAAGAACTAGAAGAGTTGTCATAGCCTTTAAATCTTACTCGAAATCCCTCCTTAATGCTATGAAGCCTTAAACGTAACAACTTAGTGATAATAGATATTGTCATCAACCTTCAAATTCCTTTACAAAAAACTTTATTAAGAATATTCATAAGCTAGAGATACATAAATTATTTCTAAGGTGATTAAATTTGTAGTTTTGCATGTCCTCAAAGTGCTTATTATAAGAATCAATGCTTGTTACACTTCCAGAATGGCAGTGATTTTTTTATCAAAGTTTGGATAAATTTCTTGCTAGGAATAATAAATCATTGCCTCTTGATCATACAATGGTTTTTAATTTATACAATATGAGGTAACTTATTAGGGGTCTTGGTTTGCCAGTTGAAAAAATTAATTGTTTCAAATTAGGATGTATATTATTTTAGGGAGATGATGTGGAATTACAAAAGTGCAAATTTTGTGGTCAATCTAGGTTCTAAACTAGAAAGCATTATATAAAACAGAAATTAATACCTTGGAAGTGGATGTATTATTTCCCGCTAACTCTGAGACTTCAAAGACTATGTACCTTTGATGTTACGACATCTCATATGAGATGGCACATTGAACATGAATAGGAAAACGGAATAGTGAGCCATCCATTGGATGCACTCGTATGGAAATATTTCAATAACACCCATTCTGAGTTTGCAATTGAAAGTCGAAATGTTAGGCTAAGATTGTCAAAAGATGGATTCCAACCTTTTGGTCATTTTGGCCAACAATATTCATCATGGACAATCATAATTACTCCTTATAATTTGCCTCCATGGATGTGTATGAATAAGGCATACATGTTCTTAACTGATGTGAGCAAAGGCATGGATGACGATGTGCAGGAAGGTGGTGGCGTGCATGGTAAAGGCGTGCATGGAGGTTTGGACTTGAAGAGGAGCTTGCGTGATCAAGGTCAAGGAAGAGAGCTTTCCATACCAATTGGGCCAATGACTAGGGCGCGGGCTAAGAGGATCAAGGAGGCTTTGTATGC
>JANKOD010000192.1:5967313-5978987 GCA_026284645.1 Erythroxylum acuminatum
CCATTAAAATAAGCCAATGAAGGATGATCATAATCTTCTTAAGATCCATTTCCACTCCTCTGTAAGATATAATAAAATCAAAATGTACATCACTTGGTTTCATGAAAGAATACTTCTTTAAGTTGATAAAAAATTTCCCTCGCCTTAAAACTATTAAATATTATTTTTTGTGACCGAAAAACTATTAAATATTTTTAAAAATATAATATGTGATTTTTTGTAATCTTACTACATCTTAATATACCACCCATAATTTACCCAAAAATTGATAGGAACACTTAGTTCGTCAGTCTTATAAAGTTGCTGGCTTTAATAACCATTCATAAAGCCCCTTTTTTGTCTCAGACATCATTTTCTATTGATTCCCATATGTAATTCTGATTTGATGGTACCCACTTTGTAAGTTTTTTTTGGGTAAAGATGGTGGCTGTTAGCTTAAGGATTATGATTAACGATTTTGATGATAACTATATAATATTTTAAATTTTAAATTAGATTTATTTTTTTGTATAATGCAAATAGCATCATACAGAGATTCAAAGTAAGGCTTGTGGCTAAAAGATATGCACAATATCAAGGTATTAACTTTGATGAAACCTTTTCATCTGTTTTTTTTAGAAATAACCTTTTCACTTGTTGCTTGCTTTGAAACGATGAGAATTCTTCTGTCTCTAGCAGCTAGATTAAATTTGCTCGTTTATCAATTTGATGTAAAATGTGTGTTTTTAAATGGAGAGTTAGAAGAAGAAGTCTACGTATGTCAACCTAATGGCTTTGTTATTAGCGGGCAAGAACACAAAGTCTACAAGCTTATGAAAGTTCTTTATGGGCTAAAACAAACACCACAGGCATGGTATAAAAAAGTTGACTCATATTTCTTGAAAAATGGATTTGTTAGGAGTGAAAATGAGCTCACATTATATGTGAAGAAGCATGATAATGGTGAATTCTTAGTTGTTTGCTTTTATATAGATGATATGATTTATATGGGATCTTTTGACATTTTAATTGTTGAATTTAAATCATGCATACAAAGAGAATTTGAAATGACAGATTTAGGGATTCTGCAATATTTTTTTGGATTTGAAATGAAGCAAGCTCAAGATGGGATATTTCTCTCATGGAGAAAATATGTGAAAGATCTTCTATTTAAGTTTAACAAGCACAAATGTAAAGTGGAAGCTACACCTACGAATACAAATAAAAGATTACAGCTTGAAGATGGTACAGAGGTTGTTGACCTAATTTACAACAAAAGTTTGATAGGTGGGTTGAATTATTCGACTTATACTTAGACCAGATATTATGTATTTTGTGAGTCTACTGTCTAGGTATATGCATAATCCTACTGGACAACATCTAGGTGCAGCAAAAAGGATGCTACCCTACATAGTTAGAACTGTTGATTTTGGGCTTTGGTATTCAAAGAAAGCAAAGTTCAGCTTGTTCAGATATAGTGATAGTGATTGGGATGTGTAGATGATTAGAAAAAGCACCTCTGGCCATGCTTTCAGCTTAGGATCTGAAGCAGTTTATTGGAGATTAAAGAAGCAAGATGTGGTCTCATTATCATCATTGGAAGCAGAAGGAGCAATAAAAATATTTTGCAACAACAAGGCAAACATTGCAATGACCAAAAATCCAGCATTTCATAGCTGAACAAAACACATCAATATCAGGTATCATTTTATTCGAAGTCTCGCTGCAAAAGCAGGTATAGAGATGAAGTTTTGTTAGACCAACGAACAAGTCGCAGATTTCTTGACCAAAGCACTGTCATTGGCCAAACATAATTACTTTGACAGAAACTTAGAATTTGCATTTTTTTTTTGATAATTAAAGAAAGAATATATTACCAAAAAGGAAAATCTACAAAGTACCATATGTTACAACCTGCAAAGGAAAAAGGGGGACAACCCCAACCCCAAAAGCACAAACAACAGACCAACTACGAATCACAAAAACCAACGCATCTTTATAGTTGCACTGAGAGAAGCTTGCTTTCCAGACACAAGGAGGGCTTCACAAATCAAATTGACAATACAGTCAGCAAGTTCATACTTACTCCGCTCGACTTGTTGATAAATGCGCTTGTTCCGTTCACGCCAAATATGATAAAGGGCCAACTGAAACGAGGCCTTAATAAAGAAGCCATCCTACCTACCTGAAGCAGGAGGGAGTGTTGAATGACGCTTCAAAACTTTGTGACTGCCTGTTTTCTAATAGCAGTTAGGAAGCGAGTGGATCAATTATTATGCTTTTGTTATTTGATATTTCATCTGTTATGATTTATGACAGTGAATGAACGTTTCCATTAACGAAGGACACGTTTCCTTTTCCATTATTTACTTTACCTGTAAGCCTATATATCAGGCCTTACGTAGCTCTTTTATTCTCAAGGCAGTAAGAAAGTAAAGACTCTCTCCCGTAGCATCTCTGGTCTTTCTACTTATTTCTGTTCTTTGTTTTTATTTCCCAGCAATCTCGACATTCTGTAGGGAAGCAGAATCTGTAAAACTGTAGTTATGAAAAACCTGAATTGTGTAGCAAATTGCTAAAAGATAATTGCTTGTCCAGCCCTTGACAAAACAGGCAGGAGCAAGATGGTAAATGAAATAAGTTACAAATCAATTAGTTGGAAAATTTCCACCAGAGGAACCTTTACGAGAAGATTAATCCTTGTGTAAGGCATCCTCTAGCCCTAGGTCCACTCCAACACGACTTTTAACAGAGGTAGTGATATCTAGAGGTATCTTGCATTTCTTCTGCAATTCCTTGAATTTATCCACATCAAAATTATGTTTTCTGAACAATTTCCTCTGCCTCGAAAGAAATAGTCTCTTCATTAAGTCTTGATAAGTTGGATCTCTGGAAGTGAACAGAAAATATGCATAGCCAATGATTATCCCAGTAGTAGTAGTGAAAAATGCAATAGGCTCCATTATATCCCAAGAAAATTCCCAGAACGTTAGCCTGAAAAACAGTCCAACTTGCAGCACACCCATAGCGAGTCCACCCCAGAGAATACACCGCACCTGTTTATGTGCCATTCTGTCAATTTCCTCTTTCTTCTCCTGCAGCATCTTTAACTCATTCCTCATTGGATCATCTTCAGGAGTCAAAGCTAGGGGAACTGCTCTTCTAACCAGATCTACTACCTAAATAGAAAACCCAAACAATCTTTTATCGGGAGGATCAGTAAACAGAATTATCCAAAATTATAAATGGAAGACAAACAAAAACAAATAAGAAAAACATCAAAAGCTAGGGCTGCGGCCACTTCTCTTTATCATGCATTGGATCATAGAAACCGTGAAGCAGCATGTAAAATCGTTTCTTTTGCTAACTATCATTTCTGTTTTAAAGTTCCTATTTAAAGCATAGTGTGCTGCTAAAGATCTCAATGCATAGACGTTCCACACATATCCTAGAAGTCGTAAGAATATTTCCACAAATTCAATTAGGTAGCAACTACATCTTCAGCAGATAAACATGTAAGTTCAACAATGGCTGAGAATTAGCACTATGGAAGCCTCAACATGCATAAGTTCTCTAAGTTTTCAATACTACACATACCTCTAAAGTCTTAGACTTCTGACTGGATGACACACTGAGGAATGCAATAAATGCATTCTTCCTCTAATCCTGTTCAGACCTAGAATGAAATAAAAGGGAAAGCCTACTGCATTTTAAGCTAATGCATTCATGCACCAGACAAGTATGAATATGTAAGGATACCATAAAGCAAGCATCTGCCACAAGACTTAGCAGACAGTCTTAACACAATTTTAGCGGTTGTATCCATGTATAACAAGCATCCAGATAAAAGTATACCAAAAAGCAAGCCTCTGCTTGCACAAAGACCTAGTGTCACAGAGATTCAAGCAAAACAATAATCATGGTGAAGGCAATGCAGGCATCATCCTAGGAGAGGGGATATTTAAATAAACCCATAAGAGATTATTCGAACATGGTTTACTTTTTGTGCACAGAACTTCTAGTCTGAATTATGGAAAAATCTAGCTGTCCTATGTAGCCACTAGATGGGGTTGTTGCCACTTCTTAAAGGTTGATATACAAAAATAAAGCATCAAGTGGCAGATGAGACTCTTTTATGTACCCACTCCTTTTGCACACTTAATTCACATGGTTTCTAAAATTACCAACTTTCTACACGATGGAACTGTTTCACCTATTTAATAGGTAAGATGTAAGCGTCAGTGTTAAAATGTGAGAATATATCATTCGTGAATGAGCAAGCTACACATTCTCGGTTAAAACATTTTGGAGCCAGAATAAGCATTCAATACATATTGTACTGATGGCAACAAGAGATAGAAATTAGAGCTGAAGCTTCCTAAGTTCAAGGAAGTCAACATGAGATGAAGCCCTTAATGATCAGCAATGCTGCAGCACACTTGCTATTACAAATCAGGATCCATTTTCCTCTAACATAACGTTTCATCAGCATCATGTAGTATCATAATTCATAAGCTTACTTCGCTGAATTACTTTAGTCACCAGGGTACCACTAAACTAATTTTATTCATTTAACTTCAACAAAATTCTTGTTCTACAAAGCATCCTTAAGTATGGCTCCAAAGAAATCTTTATCAAACTAACTAGTTTTGGAAATTATAAATAAATAAAAAAACTTCATAAGGGATATCATTCAAAATAGAGAGAGAGAGATTATTGACGATAAAGCCAAACAACGAATAAGTTGTAAAAACTAGAATGAACAAAGCAGAGTGAGAAGGAGACCTTGTCGGGATGAAGGTAGACCTTGTCTCGGAAGAGAAGGATGACGCCGGCGTCGTCAAGGATGCGAGCAAAAGTGCAAGCCTCGTCCAAAGATCTGGCCACGCCCGTTGATTGGCATGCCTTTATCAACTCTGAGTAAGCAATCACCTCCTTCCCTTCCATTCCTAGCTTCATCTTCAGTTCCTCCACATTCACTAACCTCATTAACCTTTTGGCCTCTCCACATGTCAGATTTGAAGAATTGACCTTTCCACTAGATGCTGTGTTGATATTATTGTCAGATGTAACATCAATAGTACTAGTATTAGACGATGATGTGTTGGAGGAAGTAGAAAAACATGAAATTAGGAGGCTAGGCTGCATCTTCAATCCCAAGTATGAAGAAGAAGAAGAAGAAGATAACGATGATGTCGATAAACAGGTTGTCGTCGTTGTCGTCGTCGTTGTTGGTAATGAATCAAAATCTATATATGATTCGTTGGGCAGCCTCAAGTGAGTTGCGGCTATAGACGCTACCATGCTCCTCCCAGAGGATGACGCCGGCCTGGCCGCTCTGTGCGCTGAAGCTCCAAACCACCAAGCTTTCCGCCACATTCTTTATCTTTCTCTCTCCTCCCCGGCAGTTTCCTTTTTTTTTTTTTTCCTTCTTTTATTATTATGACTGGACTGCAACTAATAATCCCATATAAGAACAGTAGGAGCGCATGTGGCGTTAAGAATTTTGAATTTTCCTTACGGGGACGGCATTAGGCGCTGGAAATGCAACCATAAGGTACTAATTATCTAAATGTGAAAGAATAATATAAACACATTTATGTCTAATCCAATTTCATTTTCCGCCAACTAACATTCAAAGATCAATGGCAGTCAGTGAGAGGTTGACTCACCGTTTTCTTTTTCCCTCCTTACATTTCAGAAAAAACACTTATTTATACTTCTCTAAGTTCCTGATTTCATGTATATCGATTCAAGAACTTATCAAAGAATATGTTCTCCACGTCTCATCTCAAAATATATAATTAAAAGCAAAGCAAAGATCTCTCTCTCTTTGTTTTTTTTTTTTGAGCTTTCGAGAAAAGGCAAATGAGGTGAGTAAGACAGGGGGGATAAGGTAATTTGAGTTGAGAAGTTACATCTACAGAAACGGGGCGTGTAATAGACCCACACCCCCCGATTTCCTTGCCGTACTCCCAGACCACAACGCGGCGTACAGACGAGTCGAATTCTCTGACCGACACCTCGATTAAGACACAAAGTACGATGCGAGCCATAGGTCCACGGTTATAAAACACGTACTTCGTGCGCAGGGTAAATGTCCAACCGACCACCCACTTTGACAACTTGCCCTGGGTCTGGCTGAGATTTAAAGGAAAGAAAGGGTCAAAAGGATAAGGCGTCGACATCTGCCTGTGGATGGGCTATGGGAAGTTGGAAATGCATACAAATTTATTTTCCCGATTGATTGGTCATAGTCCACCAAAACTAACATTTGTCAATATAAGAAAACGAAAACAACACAGCAAATTGTATTGCTAATGCTGTTACCTCTATTGGTTGGACGTCCCTTTTTCTTCTTCTTATACTTTTTTTTTTAAATTTATGAGCGTATAAATGAAATGATTTGCTATTTTGTTTACTTTAAGTTACTGTAAATGCTTACCTAAAACAACCCTCCAATAAGAAAATTTAATTTCCAATAAGCAGCAGCAGTAGCTCACTTTGCAACTTCTCCCACCTCTATATGCCAGGTTTGGCTTGGTTTTCGGCTACTTTGTGATAAAAGAAAAAAGAAAATACCATGGGCAGTTTCTGCAAAAGAAAATAAACAAATTACATCACAAATTTTCAAGTACTCCACACTTTTAGACTTCATGCATCAGCAATAATACTGAATACCAATTACCATCTACAGAGGGTGAGTCTTAACTAACTAATAAGTTTACAAATGGCCACAATTTTGAGTCATAAAACAGTCTCTTTGTAAAATACAAAAAATAGACTGCTTGTAATTAATGACAGCTTTTTTGTAAACTGCAAAGAGAAGACTGCGTAAAATTGACGACCTTTTCCTGATCTTCGCAAAACGGAAAACTTTGTGCATTGAAATATGTATAGATACTAATTACCAACTACAAACTAGTTCCTACGAGAAAAAACATAGAATTATACACACAAAGCAGAAAAGCAACAAGAATATTCAAAGTACATGTATTTGACATTTCATTATATGTGAGGACGAATCAAGTATTCAGTTACAACTCCCTCCAAATATTTTGGCTAACAAGTAGTCATTATTTGTAGTTACCATTTCTCAAATCACTTGTTCGTGAGTGAGCACCAGTAAACTACATGTACATCCCCGTATTGGTTAGGGCTGGCCTCTTACACCGGGATCCTGCTGTGCGACACCATTCCAGAGATCATGCATGACACTGAACTATTCCACTAGTAGCTATAACTCAATATGCCAATCAATTCAAAGTCAACGAGCTTTCATGAAATTCACTCCATATATATTAATCGACTCTTACATCCAAGATTCCTACCCAAACCCAGTTCCTAAATGTAACAATTCTATGCGTTCGCTAGGCTTGAATCAATACCCACATTTTGGATATTTACTACAGGCCATCTTCTTGACACTAAGACATGCAACCTTTTCTGGTTCTGTCTGCCAATCACAGCTATTGTAGCTAAACACCATAGATAAAAACCACAACTGAGATGACATATATCCAAATCAAGACACATTACAACGAGAAACCTAAACTTGCAAACAAACCTAGAGTTTGGATCTCCATATAAACTAGCTTGGAGATTTAATGAAGCCGTCATCCATATGGTTTCTGGTGTCGAAGGAACAGTGACAAAGTTGAACCTCTTGTTGCTGCATCTAGATTGCCGCATGACGGCCTTGCAAACATAGCATTGCTAAACTTCAAGTGCTGGCTTCCAGCTAATGAAAAGGAGTACATTTCCCAGTGATAATGTGTAGCAAAGATGAGAACTCTAAAATAATACCACAAGACAACCAAGAAAAATAAAGATGAAAGCAGCATTACACTAGGAACTTACTTGGCAAAGAGCCACTCAACAGGGCTATGGTGTCCAATCACAAGAAATTACATCCACCTTTTGAGCGAACAATTGAAATGCCTGCATAGGAGCGTGAAAATGTATCAGAAAAATGTGGAAAAGATATAGGAGCTGATGAATTATTAAACTATAATCCTTATGAAGAAGAATATAAGACAACTGGCTGCGGTAGATAATAGTTATTTATTGCACCTGTAATTGAACCATGAAAAACTCTCTGAAAGATACCCCAAAAATAAAAGAGAAGGGGAAAAGGAATCAGCACAAGAGGAAAAATGGAATTAAAAATGGTTGTATGCGAATAACTGAGGAATCTAAACAAGAGAGATAGCTCTTTTGGACAGCAAACAACACTAGAGTGTACTCTTCTGAATGTTGGAAAACATTTAGATGTTTAAACATGCTTTTGCCGACTGACCTTACTTACCGTAAAGTGAGTTGTTAGAATTTCTAAATGACCAAGAGAAAGAAAATCCAATCACATAAAACTTTATTTCTCAACTTTATACTAGAACACTCACAGGGGAATATAGAATTGCAAGAGCACAAATAAATATCCTGAATTCACCTGAAAAGAAGAACACATGCTTCTTCTACCATTAAAGACACGTGCTTCTTCTACCATTAAAGAAGAGGAAAAAGCAATGTATTTGTAGAGGCCAAGACTTTAACAATCTTTATCCAAGCTACCAAGTGTCTTCTTCACTAATCTATTAGCTTCCAGTAGCTTCCCTGTCGAGCAGAGTGAAGAAATCAGGGAATAGTAAGAGTCAAAGTCATCCAATTGTGATAATCTTCCCAGAATATCAGAGTTTTCCACTTTGCTATCAACTTTCACATCAGAGCATGCATGATCTAGATATGTTCTCCCCGAGGATGATACAGCCCCCTGAATTGAGCTAGATGCCTCAGCTTCAGAAGGGATTGGCAGTTCTTCTGATTCACAATTAGGACCAGAACACTTCCAAACTGGGTAGAACATAGAGGCGACCTCATTGAGAACTATAATTGCCTCATTGATACTTCCTCGCTCGCATAGGAAGACCAGAAAACTCTCTACAGATTCAGTTTCAACCTCAGTATTGACCTTATTTATCATTTCAAGAACAGATTGTGACAGAAGCATTTCTCTCAAAATGCCCTTTGCCTCTTCCATCCTCCCTTTGGCATGCAGCCCCCTTATCAAATACAAAAAACCCAATAAATCAGGAGACATGCCTTTCCTTTTGAATTCGGAAAAAAGACTCAGAGCCCCCTCCATGTCCCCTTTTTGACAAAAACCATCGATCACAGAACTCACAGTAAATTCATCAAATTTAACACATTTGGCTTTCATATCATCCAGCATGGTCAAGGACTTCTCTAATTCACCAAACTTGCAGTATCCATTAATAAACGAATTATAAATACGAGTATTTACTTCATAGTCCTTAATGATCATACCTTCAAACAATCTTTTGGCATCCAGAAGATATCCTGTTTTAGATGTAGCGTCAATCAGTATTGCATAAGTAATTGCTGAAGGAGTCAAGTTGATCCTCTCTAATGAATCAAATAGCCGAAAGGCTTCAAAAAGGCAGCCCTGCTGACACAAACCATTTAAAACTGTATTATAAGTAATTATGTTAAGATTGATTTCCTTCTTCTCAGCAAAATAACAGAGATCTAAGGCTTTGACAAGATGCCCTCCTTTGCAGAGGCAATCAATTATCAGAGAATAATCAGCAACATCCATAACTGGCAAATTATCATTAGCTTCTGTGACAAGTTTATATGCATCTAAGGCCCTACCACTTTTTGCCATTGATTTTAAAACACTAACGAGAAAAGAAACATCAGGATTTTGTTCCTTCATCTTGTTGAGAAAATAAAGGGCCTTGGTAACATCTTTTAAGCACAGGTACTGCAACAGTATCTTGCTTAATTTAAGCTCAAAAAGGCCATATTCTTTTATGAAGGTTCCCAAAACAGGCTGACACAGTCGAAAATTTCCATCGAGAATAAGTCCCCTTATAATCAAATAATAAGACTTACTTGTCAAGCATGCTTGATTCCTTCTTGCCACTACATAGACTTCAGTAGCAGCCATGGTAAATTTTCTCTTGCACAACAAAATGATAGCATCATTACAAATCATACAAAAAATGTCCAATCTAACATTCTTGATTCTGCAAATCAGATTTAGGAGTCCTTGAGAGGCGTCTTGCTTAATAATTTCCTTTAACAATTTCATATAAGTGCTGAAATTCAAAGTCAAACGCTTTTCATAGAGTTCAATAAATATCTCTGTAGCCAGATCCACCATACCATTCTCGCACAATCCATTAATCATGCAATTATAGCATGGAAGTGAAGGAGCCAATGTCCTCCTAAACTCATCAAATATTTCAAGTGCCTTATCAATTTGTCCTACTTTGCAATATCCATCAATCATTATACAATAAGTAATGCAATCAGCAGTCAAATCCATTTCTGGCATTCGGTTGTATATCGCTTGTGCATCTTCAAGCACACCCGCAACAACAAGTGCTTTAATAAGTACGTTGCACATAACTTTATCCATGATAATTCCGGCTTCTTCTATTCTACGTTTAATATCTAGAATTCCTACAACATTCACTTCCTGGATATAACCTTTTAAAAGTGTGGTGTATGTGAAAATATCTGCTGGTATCTTTTTTGAGAATTTATCTGCATCAGACGTCCTCCCAATCTTGCATAAGCAATTGATCAAGGTGTTGCAAGTAAGATAACAATGACCAATCCCTTTCTTCTCCCTTTCAGCTAGCAGTTGATAGACAATGTCAAAATCTCCTCTTTTACAGAATCCATCAGCCAAAATAGCATATATGAACTCATTCAATTGAATCCCCAAATTTCTAACGATTCTAAATACCAAAAATGCCTCGTTCAATTTTCCATTTCTAGACAAACCCATAACAAGTTCAGTAAATATAAACAAATTGGGTTTACAGAACTCAGCTACCTTGTCCGCCAAGGTGTCAAATTGAAGGTTGACGTCGCAGTATTCACGCGAAATCCCGGCATACGGTGGCGCCGTGACAGCACGGCGGCTGTAACGGGCTAGAAACTGAAATCGCCTCATTTGGCCTTCTGATAATTCTTTTTCACAGAGAGAAACAATACAAATACTTCAGATGGAAAATGGAACCAACCAGACATAACTCTGCTGATTTCCTCGACTAATTGATAGAAATCAGAAAGCATTTGAAGGAGTTTGGGAGTGAAAGCGAAGGTAGAAGAATAAATACTTGCTTATTATTCATGACTTGTTTCAGTGTTTTGAGTAAACTCAAATTTCACGATTTTAACCTTCAGACTTAATTATCTTAAATTTTTATATTTTTATTAGGTTAATTCGTGACTATTATGAAATTTAAAAGTTAAACTTAGTGCCTGTTTGGTTCGGTTTTTGGAAGTCCCAAAAGTACTTTTTCACACTGCGGAAACCATTTTAAGGAAAAAATAGTTGTTTGGCTGAAAATTTAAAAAGTACTTTTGGAACAAAAACAGCTATTTGAAAAGCCAAAATTTGGAGCTTTTCAGAAAAGCCCAAATAACAGCTTTTTCGGGAAGCTGTTTCGAATGATTAAAATTTCCGTCACTTGTTTACGTAAAGAACGTCTTTCTCTGCTTGCCGACTTCTGTTTTGTGTCACCACACTGATCAATCCCTCTCGTCTAGGTTAGTTCTTCTTCTTCTCGTCTTGTTATTTGTCCAATATCGCAAACGTTCGACGTCTGCGTCGACAACCTTACGTGCCTGTTTGGTTCGGTTTTTGGAAGTCCCAAAA
>JANKOD010000192.1:5987162-6000657 GCA_026284645.1 Erythroxylum acuminatum
TAGATGACATATTGCTAATAGGAAATGATGTCTCAGCTTTGCAATCAGTCAAAATTTAGTTAACTAAGAACTTCTCTGTGAAAGACCTTGGAGAAGCAACTTATATTTTGGGAATAAGGATCTATAGAGATAGATCTAAAAGGCTGCTTGGACTTTCTCAGTCCACATGTTGGGCCCCGTTCCCGAAGCCCGACCTCAGGGGTCGAACCACGTTTTTGGGACCCAACGATCCGAACCGAAAGCGAAAACGCGAGCGGGAACCTATATGGTTATCTCAACAAACCCTAAAAATAACAAAATAACAAGAAACGGCTTCCAAAACAACAAAATAACAAACCCTAATTTGGCCAGGGGATGTCCGGTAAACGGACACCCATGTCCGTTAAACGGACATCAGATGGGCAAAGTCGATGAAATGTCGATGAAATGTGTAAAGTCGATGAAATGTCGATATGTATTCTAAAGCTATGTATGAATTTGTTTGGGTAATGGAAATGAGATGAAGAGTTCTCTTTTTATAGAATATGAATTCTCTTTGTTTTATCTTTGATGAATGTGTGTAATGTATGGAATTGTCTCTTTGCATGTGTTAGCTTAGTTTGAAAGTTCGAAGTTGAATGTTGTAATGTGAAGGTTATATGATGAGTTTAGGGGTTGGATTGTTATTTGAGTGGTTTGATCTTGAAGGAGGTCCCTGCCCAGGGCGTGTCCGTCGAACAAACATAAGTGTCCGTTTAACGGACACATTCAGGTGGATTTTTGGCCTCATTCCCAGGGCGTGTCCGTCGAACGGACATCAGTGTTCATTTAACGGACACCTTCGGGTGAAATTTGGGGTTTTGGCCAGATCGTGTCCGTTTAACGGACATGAGTGTCTGTTTAAAGGACACTCTCGGGAGAGTTAGGGGTCCCTGCCCAGGGCGTGTCCGTCGAACGGACATAACAATCCAATTTATGCTTCATGATCAATATGCTGTCTAAAGCTATCCAAAATCTAACTATTTCTCAAAATGCAACGGCTACTCTCTCTCGATTGATCCAAATGCCTTGCAAGGATTTACCGGACTTCCTGGTCTTCACCTAAGGGGAAAAATAATGGGTTGAGCTTGACAGGTCAGTGGCTAAAATAATTCTAGCCATTGGCTTCAAGCCACACAACCATCCAAACACACATATGCAAATCTCACACAAAGATAATCATAAGGCATAGACATTTCAAGGCAATTCAAATATCACAATTTTATACATTTCATTTCGACTATAAATCAATTCAAGCACAATTTATCACATTATGATGCAAATGCACAATCAAATGGTTCGAGGGTCCCGTGAACAAAACGATGAAACCGAAGTTAACATCGTGAACAAAACGAGTCCAATTCGGATCTCGTGGGCCACAAGCGGGCTGCCGGGAGAAGGCATATTTGTCAACGTCGACGCGACTACAAAACGGTTTCCTCTAACCCAAACACACTCAAATTCATGCTTCAATCATCTAATCATATGCAAAATGCCATAATTCAAATGATGGCATGAAGATCAAAATGTCAAGCATTTCAAATGCATAACATACCAATATCTCAACTCAATTGTTTCATCATATATATATTTACATCAAAATCAATACTTTGACAAATCATATATCACGTAATGCACACATCATGCAAGTGCTCACATCATACAACAACTAGAAGAATTTTACCCACCTCAAACTTGCAAACTCCAAGATCACTAGCTTCCTTCTTCTTGGCCTTGGCTAGCCTCTTGATTTCCTAAACAAATCAACAATAATTCCATCAATTCTCCACAATTTCGCAACTCCCCCTTTTTAAAACCCTAAAATTAACACAACCTCAAACAAGCTTCAATCTAACCCTTCCATGAATCATCTAAACTAGAAAACTTAGCCTTGAAGAAGAAAAATCCAAAAACCCTATAGAAATCACTATTCATCATCTTCCTCACTAAACTTTCTCTCTCTCTAAACTTTTCTCACTTACAACTTCAACTCATTTCTTCATCAACTCAAGAAGAAAATAAAAACTCTTACCTTAGAACCTTGAATCTCTTCTTTTCCACAAATTTCTTCTTTTCCTCTTGGATTTTCTCTTTCTTTTCTTCTCTTCTTCTTCTTCTTCCACTATTTCTTCTTCTCTTCTCCAACTCCCACGACAACTTGCCTCTCCCTTTCACATTTTTGTCTTTTATTTCCTCTCTTGGACTTCCTATTTTGCCCCTCACTTAAAGGCTTCTTCCAACTATGCCCTTGGTTACTCTCTAACTACTCTAACTAACTCTTTCCTATTTAGTTCTAAGCTAACTAACTACTAACTCTTTCTTCATTTACTACAAACCTACCATAATAACCACTTAATCTAATCTCAAATTAATACACCCCACCTGACATTTCAATCTAATACCATAAATTTGAATTTTCCCCCAACAAAGTCTAATTTCCTTCTTTCAAATTCTAATCAAAGCAAATTCTACAAAATTTAAACCATAAATTCAAACATAATAAACCAATTAATCAAATTCAAACACAAATGACCAAATTAGCAATTCAAGCAAATAGGACAAAGCCTAACAGTGAACCTCCAAACATCCTCAGCTAGTGATTCCTTCTATTCCTATTGTTCCCACTCCAAATCTCATTCCTTACATGGTGGTCAACCCGCATGAAGAAGACTTTCCTCCGATGGAGAGACGCATTAATGGTCATAATAAGATTATCTCTAACCCTTATATTTGTGTTACAGGAATTGCTTCTCATGGAACTATGATCTAAAATCCTATTGATGAAACTCTCGACTACCAAACTGACAATGTTTTGGCCCAAAACAAAGTCCTTCGATGGATTGACTCCAAACTTGATGGATTGCATCAATAAACACAGGTTACTCACCAACGAGTCAATAAAGTCTCCTCAGAAATCTAATCCTTGTATAAATCACTAAAAGGTCAAATGGCCCAACTTGTTGCTGATCTACGAAGATATGTTAACACTCAATATTTTGTCCTTAACTTCACCACTAAAGAGCAAGAACTTAGAAAGGTGAAAGAAGTACTTTAATGAATGGAAGCTGACATGCAAAAAGAACAGTTCAGGATTGTTTATGGAGCCTATTCCACATCTTTTCTGGTTGTCCAACATATTTATCCTACTCTAACAGTTATCCAACCCATCTATTCTTCACTAAAATACCCTGAACTAGCTAACTATGAAAAGGTATTCAAGATGAAATATCATTTAATCAGAAAGCATATATATCCTACCACTACTAAGCCTAAATCGACCAGATCCTCCAAACATAAACCTGAAAAGTCTCCTGAACCATTACCATCATAAACTAAGCCCGCTGAATCCACTGATTCATGGGCAAAACCTTTGCAAATCAAAACTCCACCTTCTTCACCACTATAACCTCAACCTTCACAATCCACTGGAAGGAACAAAGCTCCTCAAACAGAGTTCATAGCAACCATTGCACTAGCCTCTATTCTTGAGATATTTGGAGAACAATGCATAGCAACTCTTGCACCAGCCTTTATTCCTGAGATATCTGAAAAAGAATGCATAGCAACTCTTGCACCAACCCTTATTCCTGAGGTATCTAATGAAGAATACCCATCTGAGTATTCTATCATCTTTGAATAATCCTCTGAACCAGCTGAGGTGTTTGAATCATCTTCTGATGAGTCTAAGCACTTTGTTGATCTATCTAAGCTAAGCCAGATTATGATGACCATGCTTAAACCTACTGAGGTTGAACCAGATATTAGTAAAGCTGAATCCGTAGGAACTAAACCTCTTAGAACCACACCACCGACAGTACCAATACCACCAACTAGACCTAAGACCATGGTTTACCTTCGATGATATTCCACCCAAAAAATGGAGAGAACATTTCCATGAATTCGGTGCTTGGATTGACTTGCGAATGACTTAACTAAATAATCCATTAAAGGATATTTTGTCTGAGTTTACTTCTCGGTTTACTGGCACATTACGAGAATGGTGGCAAAGTCTCGATGATTATCGACGATTGCAGTATATTCAAGTCGCATCTACTGGATTACTACTTGGCATAATTCAAAAAGAATACATTGGTGACTTTCAGCTCATCGACAAGCAAATCAGGTAGGAATATTTTGAGATGAAGTGATGTTCTCTAGATAGAAGAGACCTATAGAAACATGTTCAGCATATGACATAATGTTATTATCTTCTCATCATATTCAACGTTATTAATCTCCGTTATACATTCATTTCCTATCTTTCAGAAGAATTACTGAATTATAAAGGACCATTTCTCTAGTTTGAAGAGATATGAAAGATATATCTCTTAGAGAAATCTATTAGCTCGCCTTGGCTTCTTTTGACAAGCTATGTGATCAACAAGTATTTTTCAAAAACATGATTAAAGGTGGTCCTCTGTTGAAGAAGACGTGCAAAAAACCTTATTTGACGATCAATTGTAAGGAGAAAAAAGACTATGATTGTCATACGAAGGAGAAACATCATTATAGAAAGTTCTCCTATAAGAAGTTCCACAAATCTCACATTTCTCATTAAGAAAACTATATGCCCTTCAGAAAAAAGAAACGATGATAATTTGTCAGATTCTTCAAATGGAGAAATCCCCAAACAAAATTGTCAGATCATTGTTTTCTCTGTGGCAAATTAGGACATTAAGCTCGTCAATGTTTTAATAAGATGAAAAGGGATATCAAACTACTGGATTCTATTGAAACTATCATGTCTATCCATAATAATCATGGAAACATTGAAGATCTCATTAAAGAACAATCTAATGAAGATGAGGATACCAAGTTCGCTATTCCCGTTGACTCTTCTGAAGAGGAGTGTGACTCCTCAGGTACTCCAATTATTGAAGATAACGAAGATGACATGTTATACATGTTACAGCAAAAGTGCTTGAAGGTAGAGACCAGACCCCTCACAATTTCTCGACCTTATGTCTATATTCAAATATTATAACAAGGCAAATATGATCGGCCCATTAAAGCTATTAGGTATATGGGCACTACATCATGCAGAAGTATTTTGAAGCCCAACATTTTACCTCCTGAAGCATGCAGTTCGCATGATGAGTATTTTACTGTTGCTGATGGAAATTCTTTCAAGATTGGTCTTATTATAAAAAGGAAAATAGGGATCCGTTTCTTCCCTAACTGTGTACTTTGGATCAAGCCCTTGGAAGCCATCTACTTGGGCCAAATCTTCTGATTGGCATGAATGCCTACTGTAAGGCATCTCCAATCTAAATCCTTCCTACAAGGATTAAATGTAGAGCCAATTTAAGTACTCTAACATCAGAATCATGTTTGAACTCACACAAGTACCACCTCCGTATGAAAATCTAAGAGATTAATTCTTAGAGCATTGCTCTAAGAACCATGCACAGTTCTCACATCCTCATCCTTTATGGAAAAATCCCCACTTCTTTATCCACCCCTTATAGAAGAAGAATGAGGACATCAATCATACCAAGGCTACTCATCTAGATATGAACCCTGGTGATCTGAAACTATTCGTTTTGCTGAACAAGCATCCACCACCATAAGGAATAGATCAAATCATAGCCTTATAACACCTAAAGAAAGCTTGTCAAATTGCACCTGAGATTCCTGACACACGTCATCACCTTTTGCAGAAAGGCGTTAGTGACCATTATTGGGGTGATATCCCCATTGAAGAGATTAATAAGAAGTGACATTACTGTGAACCTAAGAAGAAGAAACCATCAGACAATCAGTTGCTTCCATGACAAGAATGGGTTTCACATTATAAATTCATCATTTGCCATATTCAAGGCCATCAGAATGTCCCAGCTAATTCCTCACTAGACTTCAGAAGAATATCAGCCTTCTCACTCCCTCCACAACAATACCTATCCAAAACTTCAAAATCCTTTCCTCCCCTCTCTAAAAATCCTCCAACTACATTAAAGAATATTTTTACTATTCATAAACAAAGTTTGTTCTACTACCTCCACCTCACGCTCATCACTCTCAATGTTCCTCCTCATCCCTACTACTTTGACACTATTACAACTTATCGAGTGGTCTACCATCTTTATAATAGACTCACTGAATCGACATTATGGCATTTATGGGCATTATCCTCTTAATATGCCTGTTCTATTTCTCTTTCCCCCCTTTATGTATACAGACATCCTTCTGAACCCACCAAGTGTAAATCTCTCTTTTAGACCTTCCTTGAATGGTTTCAGTCTCTTTCGAAATGGTGCATCTAGATCTCCTAGATTTTGAATAAACACCAGCTCTGGGACATTCCCTTGAAAGACTAAAAATCTTATGCAATCTTCATCATCCATTGTCCTTATTGTTTGACAACGACAAGATACATTTGTACGTCAATCATGTTCAACATTGGCACGATATTGTTGATTGGCCTACAAAACAAACCCAAATAATGATTGATGTACATTTGTTTTTTGATCACTTAAATCATTATCCTATAAGCGCTCTACTCCCTAAGTACAAATCTCTCGCCCTTATCCTGGAGATTTTAGTCTCCTAGAACCCATTTTTCCCTCTGCTGCATATTGGACTTCGATTGACTAATTTACTTTTACTGGTTTTAACATCATAGCTAGCGACTTGCCTTATCCTCTAGCCTTTGCAACCCAACAACAAGCTGCTCATGCTGAAAGTGCTACACATCTCAACAAAATTGAGCTTAGTGAACCCAACCCACATCCGAACAACATTGAGCCTAGTGAGCCTGATCTATTTCAAGATGCTCAAAGCTGCGACCTCCAATTTAGTCTGACACATAATTTGATCATTTTATCCAAGTCATGGACAAAGTTGATGATGACGTAGATTTGACAGAAGATTCTGACAATGACAGTGGTGGCTCACATTCTCTCTCTGCACCTCTTTAAAGATTCCTTCTTATCTTGTAAAATAATCTTTAGGACCAAGTGTTTCCCAATTATTCTTCCTTTTACTATTTCCTTTTGTAAGTTAGTGTGCATTGTTATACCTAGGGAATCTTTTCCCTTAAAGCTGTTTTTCTCTATCCCCTTACTTGGTCTATAAAAGTAAGGCTTTCCTTTCGTTGTACTTAGAGGTTTTTAGAAGATTAGCAAAAATCAATCAAAGTATTGTGTGTTTTGTTAGATGGCTTCTCTCTAAGTTCTCCCTCCTGAAAGCTTGAGTCTTGAGTAATGTAACATACAGAAAGACAAATATGCTCTACACTTGCTTCTTCACGAATATGTTGTGTATCAAAAAGTCTTAGATCATAGATCTTATTTGAGGTCGTTGTTAAATGGGAAAAGATTGAAGAGTGTAAAATTTTAAGAGGTAGGCCTTGAGAGTTGATGCTTATTGAGGAGAAAAGGCTTGTGTCTCGGTTAGCATACATGAAATTTAGACTATAGTCAATCTTTGTTTATCCTTAATCTCTTATGGATGATCTGTTTTATCAATCACTTTACTAATTCGCTAGTTTCCCCGTGGTCCTTTGACCAAGGGTGGCCCGAATGGTAGTTTATCTTGAAATCATTCCAATTTGGAAGGCATGGGCTTTGTACATTTATGAATAGTTCATTAGGCTCAATGTTGTTGGGCCTTGGTAGTGCAGGACTTATATTTACAATCATTCTCACTTTCTTATAAATAGATGTCAAAATTTTTATGTTATGATTTAATTATTATTATAACTTTGATTAAATTATTTTTTATAGAAACATATTTAAAGAACAATAAGCATATATATTTTAATAAATATGACAAAAAATTCAAACTTTATATCATTTTTAATTTTTAATTTAAATTTTAAAAATGATAATAAAACACTCAAGTTTTTATTTCTTTGCAAATATATTTTGATGTTACATAACTGAATTGAATTACAGTTTAGTAAAATTGTATATCAGATTATAATAAAATAAAATAATATTAAAAAAGAAAACATAAATTAATCTTTTTATTTTATCGATTTAAATTTTTAATCAAAATTTTAAAAAATTATGAGTCATCCCAAATTTGTGTGTGAACCCAATTGTAACATCTGTCTCAACTCTGAGTCAGATAGTGATGATGATAATCGCAATTCAAGGAGAAGGAAGAAGAAAAAGCCAAAATCTCACGGAACTCATTTTCAAATTTACATTCAAATGCCACCAGCCCAGCAAGCAAGCATCCTATTTTTGTTCCTAAAACATGCACACATCAAAGCAATTATATCAACAACAATACTTTGATTTTTTATTATCAAATTTTGGTACGTTAAATAAAAACGCAATTCAATAGCTAAAGTTCGTTTGTAAGGCATTACGCGCAAGAGAGGAAAGACTGACAACATCGTTCAAACACAAGAAAAACGCCATCTTTCTTCTCTACCATATTCTCCTATCCTCTCCCAGCCTTTTCGTTCTCTTATTAAAAAGGCTCAATTCAACTTCAACATTCCTTCACCAATTTAGTGGAGAGTTTATTGCTAAGTGAAAAAAAAAAGGTGTAGGCATAACACATGAAGCACGTTCTGAATAAATATGCAAATGAACTGTGTCCTTTTACAAAGACCAATTCTCTGAGCACAGAGTGCTTTTATTAACTAATCCTTAGTCTCCATGTTACTTCACATCCCAGATATGTTTTCCACATATCAAACATGACTGAAGATAAACACAATAACTAGGACTTTCAAAAGCATTTAGCTTGATGTCCTCAATATTTACAAGCGCTTGCTTATTGGTCCCAAGGCTGGGAAAATTAGTAGCAGCGCTCCATTTTTGTCATCGTCATCATCATCAGTATCCTCCTTGTATAAAAGCATTTAAACGGTTCAACTCCTCCCTGTGTTCGCTTACTACAGCACGAACAACATCTCCAATTGACACCATCCCAATCATATCCTTATCATCAATAACAGGGATGTGCCTGATACGATTGTCTGTTGAGTATCACAGGTTCCAATATCATATCACATAATGATATTCCAACATAGGCGCAAAATTGAAAGATCAATTACAACAAATACCATATCACCATACAGACCTGTCATGAGTTGCATAGCCCGCAAAACTTTGGTGTCAGGTGTAACAGTAATCAGCTTGTTCTGCAAACAGCATAGATGTTTTATGTCTGTGTAGCTAGTGATCTCTGAAATCTCAAGAATGTTAAGGCAAATTGCTAGGAAATGGTTGCTGTATTATACCTCTTCAGTCATGATATCTCCAACCTTTGTCGACTTTGATGATCTTCCCTGCACTATGATCTTCCTCAGATAGTCTGGAAAGAGAACAGATTAATATACAAACCATTAATGGTGCATTGTTTGGCAAGGCAGGAGTATACCAACACTAATCACATCTAAGACAGTATAATGTTACTAAAGCAGCTTCCCAGAACAAATTCATGTCTACAGAACTTACTACAAGTTGGTATATAATACTATAATCACCAGCCCATGAATTTAGTGATTATCCTTCAATGCTAGTTTGCAGGAAACTGCCATGGTGAAGTATGCTATCAAGCAAAGCAGTTGTTTATTTATGACCTGGTCAATTCTGAAAGTTGTGGCTCAAATATCTGAAATCAGAGTTTCTTCAAAAGTAACTCATATGGTTATGATTTCAGCTGCCATCAGCTAAAACAGAATAGAAACCTCAAACGCTAAAAAGGGGTTCAGTAGTGGCTTGAACAAACAAGGTTCTCAGCTTCTCAGAAGCAGCTCCTATGATTGAGGACTCAATGGTCAGTATCTTGAAAAGGAAGATATTGTAAAGATTGAGAAAATAGTTTGGAGAAGATGTGGCTATTCATGACAGAAAAAACAGGCACATTCAGTAAAAGAGAGAAAGCAATAAATTGAACAGAGCATTTGAATTATTTTCATGCTGCCAAAGGAACCATCCAATGAATGAATAAAACCACTGTAGGAAGTGTCTTAATACTGTTTTGTTGCCAATAACCTTAATGCCCCTAAAGAACATTTCGTGATATTCTTCTTTTAGTAAGATCAATGAAACAAAGTACTCCAGGGTTAAGCTGGGGAAGAGCTACCCCACAATTATTGTCATGAACTAAATTAACTAACTATCCAAAGAAAGCAGCTTCTTGCGAATGTTAGCAAGCCAACCAGCACAAGAACTTTCTTCCCTGAACACATTGGAAACTGCAATACCATTATTAGATTGTATGTATCAGTTTTACTTGCCAAATCAGTGTCCAGACAGCTTAATAGTAACTATGTACCTCTTTCATTTTTTTTACTCCAATCATTCATTAACTGATTACATGAAACAGTTTTATGCATGGGTACTTTAGTTTCCAGAAGGGTCTATAGCTAAAAGACAGGTAGGTTTACATTTGCAACTGTCACAAAGGGCTAATGATTAACAGCAGGACTTTGCTTCTTGATAGGTTTACAATATTTCTCACGTACCTCTCTCTGTAATGATTCCTGCAAGTGAATTCTGAGCTCCAGGCTTGACAACGACCAAGGCTCCAACATTATGCTGTGTCATCTGCAGAAAAGCATTTGAATATCTTATGATCCACAATCTGATGCCTGATGTTGGGCAATGGAGATTATTTGGAGCAGGGTTGTAAGAGTTAGAAAACAACTATACTACTAACAACCCTTGACTAGCTTTTCGAGCACACTGGTCTCACCTCATTAGGTTAGCAAAAGCTTGCTGTTACTTATAATATGCAAAGTGTACTGGCCTTATTAGTTGTGATCCATAGTCTGAGCAATTGGGGGATCGGGAATATATGGAGTGTTTTATAGGATTTCAAAAGAACTAGCTTGAACTCTGAATTAGCTTTTTCCGGCACAGTGTCTCAGGCCTAATTGGCTTTATTAGGCCAGCAAATGCTTGGTGTCACATAAAAGATGCAAAGTGCCTCTCAAATAGAAACCAGTGTGATAATATCTTAGGAAAAGAGAGCACCCGTACCGATTTCACAGCGTCATAAACAGTGTCGTCTGTTGTGCACCAAAGCCAAGACCCATCTGCACTTTTACCTTTTGCTTTCAGAATGTCAGCAATAGTAGTACTTTCAAATCCATGCTCTTCCATACGAGCTGACGACACCGACTCAAACCGTGAAAAGATGAAAGGCCGCAAAACTGGGTTCCCAATACGAACATGTCGCAAGACTGCACCTTTGACAACATTTCCATGGGATAAAAATTCATTGATTGCCCTCTGCATCTTTCTGTCGCGAGCACAGGTTGAAACAAATGTCAGCACACATAATACATCCTTGGACACCATCTTAGGAAGAAATTAAATGCAAGTGGAGTGGTTTATTTGGGGGAACCGCTCAAATAGCTCATGGGTCAACAGGAAGGAACTGATGACCTTTATTCTAATCCATAACAACTCGTATAAAGTATGCATCTGCATATGATGGAAGGAAGGATCCTCCCGGACAAAATATCATCTAACTGACAGACTTGTTAAATCAAAGATCTGACAAGAGTTATACATGGAGTTGATATGTTATGATGCTGAAAGAAGAACAACAAATTGTACGAGAAGTAGCAGCAGCAGATCAGGATTGATGAAGAGTAAAAAAGATGAAAGCTTTTACCTGATTAATTTCAAAGACAAGTCAAGCAGTAACAGCAGCAGCTCAGCTCAAAGCTCTATCTACTATCTTAGGTGTCAACCCAACTCTGACTTTAGACGGTGCAATGGATAAGCATCTTCCTGTTAAATAATATAATATTTGTTTTGTGCCACTCGTTGTCGTATCCAAACAAAATGAACAGCCTGCTCCCATCTAGTCGATCGTCCTCGTTTCCGGAGACATCTTTAATAAATAAAGACGCGCATTCAACTTATTTTTTAAATTAATTATTTTTTGTTAATAAATTCACATTTATCTTTTAATTTTTCTGTTAAATTTCTTGAAGCTGAATCATGTTACGTATAATTTCTTCAATTTTTAATTCGAAATAATTAAAGATATATTAATTTAAAATATTAAATTATAAAAAATCACAACAAATCAAATAGATAAGTGCATCTTTTCAAAGTAATTAAAATTGTCTGGAAAGGGGCGATATGCGTATATAGTGGGGTGGACACGGGACACATGTGACATCCCATCATTCCCGTGTCACGCACATGATTTGATTCCTACATTAGAAAAAAAAATGTTTAATCGAATGTAACGAAATAACCGAAAATTGGAAAAAATGAAATGGGGAAGGAGAGAATTCCATCGGTCGTCCTAGTCGTCGTTATCAGTTTGAAGTTTCGCATTGAAGTAAGATTTTGGAAAGTCTGATAATACGCAGCCTTACCTCTATACAATAAAGAGGTTGTTTTCAGTAAATCCACGTGTAAATGTGACAGAAAAAACAATGATGCAGGTTCACAAAATAAACAAGTAAAAGAAAGTAAGAAAAATAAATCACAAATAATAATAATAATAATACGAAAAATACTTAATATAAATAATAAAGATACAAATACAAAATACTAATAATGAAATAATAATAATAATAATAATAAAAGAATAATGATAAAACTGAATATATTAAGAAACTTAATAAAAAGAAAAAAACAATAATAATAATAATGATAATGATGACGGTGATGGTTATGATGATGATAATGATGATGACAACGATGACGATGGTGATGATGATAATGATAGTAGGGAGAAAAGTTGTCTTTTCCTATTCCACATTTCACACAATAGGTAAAAACAAATGGAGGTATTTTTAGCAATTCTTGAAAGTGCAGGAATAACTAAATTTAAGATTAATTATTCCATATATTATTTTTTTAACTAAACAAAAGAATAACTAATCATTAAGAATCCAGTTATTCCACTCAACCCAGTATGTCGTAAGAGAACAGAGGATCTCATTTTGTCACTCCCTCTCTGCACGACTCAAAAGTTAATTTCCACTCAAAAATCAAACTTTTGTTGTTGTTTTGTCGCGTGGGGAGTATTAATTCCTCGTCCGTTTTTTTTAATGAAAAATTTTGAATTTAGAAGCCTGTGAAAGTGATTACATGTGTGGTATTAAAGTACCCTACAAGCACAAATTCATGTTTTTTGGCCAAGAAATAAAACTTTACGTATCATTTTTAGCTACACATTAGTTCTACCCAAGGGCTAATGACTCCACAGGTGTTCATTCACAAAGTTCCGTCTGTACTTCGTATGCTCTGATTAAGCTTTCCTTTGTACGCCTCTCATTAAGTAGATATACTAAGGACGAGTTGGGATGGACGACCACGCAATCCATCCCAACCGTCCATTTAATCCAACCGTTACATTCTCCCTCCCTCCACACAATCCATCCCAACCGTCCATTTAATCTAACGGTTCTCCCTGCCTCCACGCAATCCATCCCAACTGCCCTCTTCTCCGTCCCCGTTTAATCTTCTGACGGCTTATATCTTTCATAGAATGTTGTGCCACGCATCTCACGGCTTATATCTTTCATAAAATGTTGTGCCGC
>JANKOD010000192.1:6085552-6099438 GCA_026284645.1 Erythroxylum acuminatum
CTCCTTTTTTCCTGAGGCTCCTACAATCAAAAATAGCAATTTGCAGTATCAATTGTCCTTAGAAAATTTTATAATGCAATTAATGTCAATTTGTGTCAATTTTTACTATTGCATAAATATAAGTACACACTCAAGGACTAATTTAAACACAAAATCAAGAATTAAGAGTCAAAAAGTATATTAAAAACTATGAAAGTGTCACCAATTTATATAATAAACTTGGGATCAATCAATATGCCCCAAAAATACTACTTGATCCAAGCAAAATTCACATTTACTGAACTTGGCATACAATTGCTTTTCTCTCATAAGCTGTAAATTGACTCTCAGATGCTTAGCATGTTCTTTTCCATTCTTCGAATACACCAAAATATCATCTATGAACACAATTACAAAATGATCCAGGTAGGGCTAAAATACCTTACTCATCAAGGCCATAAAAGTTTTCGGGGCATTAGTTAACCCAAACAGTATAAATAAAAACTCAAAGTGCCCATTCTTGCTCCTAAATACACTTTTCAGTACATCAGCCTCTGTAATTTTTAACTGATAGTACCCTGATCTCAAATCCAGCTTAGTGAATACCTGAGCTCCCTGCAACTTATCAAGCAAATCATCAATTCTAGGCAACAGCTATTTGTTCTTCACTGTTACCCGATTTAGCTGCCTATAGTCGATGCATAACCTTAAAGTCCCATCTTTCTTCTTCACAAACAACACTGGATCTCCCTAAGGTGAAATACTGGGTCTAATAAAACCCGTTTCCAACAACTCCTGTAGCTGATCTTTCAACTCCTTCAGTTCCACAGGTGCCATCCTATATAGAGGAATAGATATAGGAGCATCACCTGGAACTAGATCAATTGTGAACTTTGTTTTCCGATCTGGTGGTAAGACAGGTAGCTCGACGAGAAACACGTCCAGGAATTCCCTAACCACAGGAATGTCCTGCACACTCTGTTCAGCTCTGGTATCAATGGCGTGGGCTAGATAAGCCTCACATCCTCCCTGCATCAATCTCAATGCACTCATGAAGGATATCATCCTAGCTGGAACTGCTTGACTAACTCCTCTGAATACTGCCCTCAGCTAACTAGGAGATTCTAGTACTACCTCCTTGCTATAGTAGCTCATAACAGCCCTATAAGCAGTTAGGTAATCCATACCTAGGATAACATATATCTCTCTTAGCTGTAATATAATTAGGTATGCCTCCAACTTTGCTTGATCAATTTGAGTCAAACACCCCTTACAGACCTCTCCTATAACAATAGTACTACCTATCGGTGTACTCACCTCAACCCATACTGTAGCATCTCCCTATTACAATGCAGCCTACATGCCAGATGCGATGCGATAAAGGAGTGTGTGGATCCTAGATCTAGCAGTACAAATGCCTAAAAGTCATAAATAAGAAGCACACCTTCCACAACATCTGGTAAGTCTTGAGCCTCCTGCCTAGTCATAGCATAGACCCTAGCCTGGGATTGGGGTTGGCTGCCCCGCCCCTCAGTTGTCATAGAAGAACTCCTAGAGCTTGGCCTCTCTGCCCAGATCCACTAGCTCTGCTATGCTGGACTATAGCATCAGTCCTGAATCGCCCACTCACACCAGAATGAGCTCCCAAAGTAGCAAGACAATCTCTGATCTGGTGGTCAAAGGAGCCGCATTTGAGGCAAGCTCCAATTAGTCTCCAACACTCACCACCATGCCTCTTCTCACAGTACTCACATACTGAAAACTAATTATGTACTGTACTTCAACCACTGCCATTTTGTGCAAATCTACCCCTCTGCCTAGATCCACCTGGTGGTCTGAAAGCTTTGTATTGGCGCTTACTGAATCTTTTACCAAAACTGCTCTGACTCTCACTAGACTTCTTCATACTGGATCCTTGCCCAGTCTCTGCTTGTCTCTCTCTTAATAGCTGCTCAATCCTTATAGAAGCAGCTCTTAACTTAGTGAAACTACTTAGGTTTGAGATGACCAACCTTGTTCTGATCTCCGTATTGAGTCCATCCCCAAACCTCATACACTTGTCTTCTTCGGTAGGGATCAGCGCAGTAGCATAACCCATTAACTCATTAAACCAGATCTCATATTCAGCAACTGACATCCTACCTTGCTTCAATTTCAGGAACTCCTTCATTTTTCGATCCAAGTAGATCTTGGGCATGTAATTATCTCTGAAAACCCTCAAAAAGTCTTCCCACTTCAATTGACAAGGCCTGGTGGTACTACCTGGGACAGTCTTCCACCACTGGTAAGCTGGGCCCTGCAGTAAGGAAACTGCATAATCGAACCTCTCATTAGGCCCGCAGCCTATATGATCCAAAACTCTCTCTGTCCTTTCCAACCATCCTTCGGCTTCAGCTGGGTCTGTGCTGCTATAGAAGTCTAAAGCTTCCTGTTTCTGCAGCCTATCATACCTCCTCTCCCTGCTCTCGGGAACTCTAGGAGGTATCTCCTCTGATCGAGATACCGAGGACTCCCTACTAGCTCCTACCGATCATTGGTCAGCTGCTTGATCAATTTGATCACCTAGAGTGGATGACCTATAACAAACAATAACTTCAATAATTATCCGCATTTCTCTCAATAGTTCATGCTTAACATTTCTATATGCCCCAATAGATGTCAAACCATACTCTGATACCACCTAAATGTAGTGCCCCCTTACCGTAGGGTACATAGCAGAACACCCTTAAGGCATTCCAGTACATATCATAAGATAATGGTGCGCTATAATCAATCACTACATTCACTTAACATGGCATCATATATCTTATTCTCTTACGAACATCATTCAGAAATTCACAATATTTTAAAACCCAAAATTTCCTCATTTCATTTCATAAAAACCCAAAGGTATATAATGTGTCTTTCAACATTCCTTACAAATACATCATCAAAACCTAATACAAAATTACTACAGCAAAGAGGAAATACACAAAATCCATCTAATATGTCCAAAACCCAACTGACCGACCTTTGAGCCATGACTTCTCTTCCCAAGTCACCAATCTGCATTACTGGTAGAGTCTCTCAGTAGCTAAAGTCGTCTCTCGATTCTAAAAAGTCAACGTTGCAATTTTGGTGAGTTTTGCAAACACAATGAGGTAACCATCATCGATTGTTCACTCAATTCACGACAACACATCATTTCACGTAACATATATTCACATTTTCGCATAATTGATTACGTATCACATTTTCACTTAAGCATAGGCAATTTTGCATTTCAATCAATCAAACATACTTAACAAAATGCATATGAAATGCTCATGTGACTCTTTGCCAATTATTATGTTGTTGTGACCGAGTGCCTAAACTGTCCCATATCTATTGTGGATACCGGGCTCATTGATAACTATTCCTTATCCGATGGGGATACAAGGCTCATTTACATAGTGAGCCTTTGGCTCTTAATCACTTTTTGAGCTCAAGGCTCCTTTTCACATTATGAGCTTTAAGCTCTTTTTCGATGGCTACTCTGGTCACAACTCTCATTATCTGATTGTGCATTTATGTATGGAATGTATTTGTCATAATCAATCATGTCATGGAACATATAGTTTGTCACATTCACATACAAGTGGCACTTCAATAACTCATTCACATATCATAGTCATAGGACCTTCATTATCCAGAATCAACACAATCAAATCACATTTCAAACATAATAAAAATCAAACAATTAATTGAGTGAGGCCGTCTAGGTTACTCACTAGTCACTCCTGAAGCTAATGCCTAGAAGATCTAGCAACGTCTAGAGGTTGACGTTCTTGTTGCTCCTCTATATTACAAAATATACGCATATCACAATTTGGCATAATTGTAAGTTTTTGAAAATGCACATATATGTATATGAAATATACACATTGCATGTTCATGACAATCTCGGGTATTTATCCATTAGTGTCTTCACAAAATCAAACCCATATCAAGACTCATCTAAGTATAATTTATACTTAGGTTTATACCTCACTAAAACCATTAAAATCACAACTCATTTCTCATTGACTCACTTTCAGATTTTACCAAGACATACTTTCAGGTCTACTGTTCACGTTCAATCAGAAAATGAAAATGAAGTCATTTGGTAATACTCTCTTCTAGAAAATTGTTCTCCTATCTCTTAAGTTTTTAATGACACCAAAATCGTTCAATTTGATTCAGTACTTCGAAAGTTATACCCTAAACATTTTCGGACTATTCTCATACTAAAACAATACACCATATTCAACTTTCATCTAGAAATTGAAAGTCTTAAAGACTGTATAAAAATTTGAATTCTTCATGTAGTTAGTAGCCCTATTTCTCTAGTTTACTCTAAATCATAAATCATTTCATTTGGATGACTACAAAATAAGATATAACCGAAATACCCAAACATGTTCAATAAATCATAACTGTTCATACTATTCCAACAGATTCTCTCACTTTCCTTCAAACAATCTTTTTCAGTTCAATGACAATTAACTCACCAAATTTATCTTATATACCTACAACTCATAAGGTTTAACAAGATACTTACTTGATAAAACCCCAAATGCACCCACGGACATCATCTTGAAGGTGGTTTAGGTTAGGTTTTTCTTGAGGCAAAAAAAATAGATAACAAAGTTGGAGTACTAAAAGGTAGATGAAAGCAAGATATAACTCTAGTGAAGGTTTCGGTGTATCAAAAGTCCATGAAGGAAAAAGTTTGTAGAAGATAGTTTTGGAGAAAAGCCTAAGTCAAAAAGTCCCTACGCTTGCGTACATACTATGGTTCTATAACCTTATTCTTAAGCGCTGCGTATATCATCTTGAGATTCAAGCTTAAATGTTGCGTATAACATTTTGCAATTCAAGCTAGCGTTTGAGAATCTTAAAAGCTGCGTATAACGTCTTGCGATTCAAGACGTTGCATCTAAGAATCTTAAACGTTGCGTATAACCTCTTACGATTCAAGATAGCATATGAGAATCTTAAACGCTGCGTATAATGTCTTGAGATTCAACTATCATCTAATAATCGTTTCCCACTTAGATGCCTTCGTCTTCAATAATTGCTGTAACAAACTTAGTCTTTCAATTATTAAAAAAAAACGTGGAATGGGTATATTGAGTCAAGAAGACTTCATTTCTTCTATTAATTTTTGAGGAAAATCAATTAATAGTAATAAAAGTGTGTGAAATGTTTTGATGAATTTGTCAAGTGCGCAGATAAATATATGTGGAACAATTCATCAAATCAAGACGATACTTTAGCAAAGGTTGAATAAGATGAGGTGTCTAAGGTGGATCAAACAAAATGATTAAGTCACAGATGGATCGTCTCAGACGAAGTGCTTAAGTCACATATGGATCATCTCAGACGAAGTAATCAAGTCTCAGACGGATCAGACAGAGTGATCAAGTCTCAAACGGATCAGAAAGATTCAGAAGTAGTACACGCATCTAAGCAAGATGCAGATGAAGTACACGCTTCTAAGCAAGACGCAAGCGAAGTACACGCGTCTAAGCAAGGCAATGTAATCAGACGGAGTAGACGCATCTAAGCAAGGCAATGAAATCAGACGGAGTTGGTTACAACACTCCATTAATGACAGACTCTAGAAGGTTTTAAAGGTTCATATCCTAGACGATTTAACACAATTCAACTTTACTCCAATTTGTCTTTAATTTTTTTCAATATCATCTTCTCACAAATTTCCAAGTCATCAGCAAAATTTTCAGTCATTTTTAACAATTTTCCAATATCATTGATTCCTATTTCTATTTTCCATACATCAATTTACTTGCCAATTTGGCATTTTTCCTAGTCCAATAAAAATTAACACTTTCGAAAATTATTCCTAAAATTCATTAGAATTCAAAATTTACAATTACAGTCACCAATTAAATTTATGATACAACAATTTCACAAATTCTTAATAGTATCACATCAGAATTTAATTATTCCTGGAATTATTCATGAATGTATGTGCAATTATTTTCATGTGCAGAAGTTCAATATTCACATGTATGTATATATCATATGATGCATGAGCATGTAATGCATTTCCAATCTCTTAGTAATCTTTCATATTTACTATTTTAACCTCCCTGCAGGTAATGGGATGTTACACTAGATGCTTTCAAAATATTCAAAGCTGAAGTAGAGAAATAATACAACAATCAAATTAAGATCGTTCTGATAGAAGTGAGGAATATTATGGTAAATATACTTAAGGTGGACAAGAACTTGGTCCATTTGCGTGTATTTTCAAGCATTTGGTCCATTTGCGTGTATTTTCAAGAAAATACGATAATAGCCCAATACACTATGCCTAGATCTCTAGACCAAAATGATGTGGCAGAAAGAAGAAATTGAACATTATTAGACATAGTATGGAGCATGCTGAGTAGTTCCAAACTTCTTGAGTACTTACGAACTGAAGCTCTTAACACGATAGTGTATAACAACCAAGGCTGTTTCAAATATGCCATTTGAGTTATTTAAAGGTTGGAAACTAAGTTTACGACATATAAGCGTTTGTGGATGTATATCTGAAATAAGAATTTATAATTTACACGAGAAGAAATTAGATCCAAGGACCATAAGTGGGTATTTCATTGGATATGTCAAAAAATCTAAAGGATATAGGTTCTATTATCCATCACATTACACTAAAATTGTGGAATTGAGAAATGCAAAATTTCTTAAGAATGACTTGATTAGTAGGAGAGATCAATTTCAAGATATAGATTCTAGTAAGACTCACTGCTAAAGGATTCACTCAAAAAGAAGGAAACGATACACATATACATTTTCTCCTGTGTTTAGAAAAGATTCACTTTATATAATTTTGGCATTAGTTGCTCACTTTGAGATGGAATTGCATCAAATGGATGTGAAACTGACTTTCTTAAATGGTGACCTTGAGGAAGAGGTTTACATGAAACAACCAGAAGGATTCTAATCTAATAATGGTGAACATTTAGTTTGCAAGCTTAAAAGATCCATATATGGATTGAAACAAGCATCCTGTCAGTGGTATTTGAAATTCCATGATATTATCTTATCATTTGGTTTTGAAGAAAATATCCTACATCAATGTATATATTAGAAGGTTAGTGGGAGTAAATTTTGTTTTTGTTATAATATATGTGGATGACATATTACTTACAGCCAATGATAGGGAATTGTTACATAAAGTGAAGCAATTCCTTTCTAAGAATTTTGAAATGAAAGATATAGGTTATGTGTTTTATGTTATTGGCATTAAGCCTATATTAATAAAATTTTATAGCGATTTCAAATAAAAGATTGTTCACCTAGTGTAGCTCCTATTGTGAAAGGCAATAGGCTCAATTTAGACCAATTCCCACAAAATGATTTTGAAAGGGAACAAATGAAAAGCATTCCATATGCTTCTGCAGCAGAAAGCCTAATATATGTTTATGTTTGTACAAGACTTGACATTGCATTCGTTGTTAGAATGTTAACGCAGATATCAGAGTAACCCAAGATTAGATCACCGGATAGCTGCAAAGAAAGTATTGAGATACCTTCAAGGGACCAAAGATTGCATGTTTATATACAGACGAACCAACAATTTGAGGGTAATAGGGTACTCAGATTCAGATTTTGCTAGGTGTGTTCATTCACGAAAATCATCATCAGATTATATCTTCATGTTTGCCCATGGAGCTTTACATTGGAGGAGTGCTAAGCAGTTTTTAACTGTTACTTCCACCATAGGGGTTGAGTTTGTTTCCTTTTTTGAGCCTATATCACATGATGTATGGCTAAAGAGTTTCATATATATGTTTAGACTCGTGGATTCTATTTCTATGTCATTGAGAATATTGTGACAATTTAACTGCTATTTTTCTAGCTAAAAATAATAAGAGTGGTAGTCATAATAAACACATCGACATTAAGTTTTTTTATCTATAAGGGAACATGTTAAGAACAAGAAAGTGGTCATTGAGAATATTAGCACTAAATTGTTAATAGTTGATCCTTTAACAAAAAGCATGCCACCAATGAAGCTCGAGGATCATGTTGATAGAATGAGATTGAGTTCCAATATGTAGTTTTCATTGTATGGACAATGTTGTTTTCGTAAAACGCTTACAATATTTTCTCATTATGGTACACGTTATTGAATTTTTAGAAAATTGATCATTTTAAACCTTGAATAAATATAGGGTTTTTTTATTAAATAATGTTACCTCGTTCGGTTGATACAACATATATTGTTGTAATACATGGAAGATAATACTCAACTATTAAAGAACCTATTATCATGATTCATATATTATATTTGGATCGGATTAGGATTTGATACCAAGTTAAATGTATGGACCAATGGGAGAATGTAAGAAACGTTCATATCCCGATGTGAGAAACATTCATATTCTGGTTTAATACCCATTAATTACGGTCCAACATTATGAATTTAGTAGGTATGAATATCCTGGTTTTGTAGTAACGTATAATGTGTTTGATGGAAGCACATTCATATAGGCTTTTCTTGCATGTTTTGGGATCCCTAAGCTTCTTTTCTCTTTTTAAAATACACACCATCAAATTGAGAATTAAGAGCTTAGAAGGATTTCAAAACGCAGACTCTTCAAGCAAAGACAACAATGGCTAAAAAGATTTCGTTTTCTTCTACATTTAGTTTATATATTATTCTAACGTATATTAATATTGAATATATATGTTAGAATTGACTTACATATTGACCTTATTTGCAACATCTTTTACGCCTTTGGTTACTAAATTTCGTGGCATGCTCAGTTATTTCTTATACTTTTGGTAAGTGTATGCCAAGTCATTGAATGCCAAGGCTTTGTTATCTCACTCCCAAAACATATTTGGTATGAATATTTCCTATTGCGTACCATTCATGTAAGTACCTAGCGTTGCATCTGGGAGTCCTCAAATTTTTCGGATACGGTTTTTCATTATGGAGAGTCACAAGTATATATCATAATGATCTTCATGTGAGTCCCTATATTCTCTTTCTTTCTATTTAATTAGTTCAATTATAAAAATTTTAAATTATCCAATATTTTAGTTCATTATTTAATTTTCTGATTCAATTTATTTTAACAACATTTGTTATTAAAATCGATCATTTTATTAATTAATTGATCAGTTTTTATAAACTAATTAGTTTAATAAATTAATTTTAATGAATTAATTTTTATTTAATATATCAAATTTTGATTAATAAGGACAATTTTTATCAAAATTTTTAATTTTATTCGATCATTAACTAATTTTATGATGATATTGATTTTTTTTTCTTGTTTAATTTTTGCAGATTTTACTTAATGTAAGTTATACAAAAATAACTATTTGACAAATTGTTTCTAGTACCTGGGAGTTGCGTCTCCGACCTTAGCTCAGTTGGTAGAGCGGAGGACTGTAGTGGTTAATTCGACAGTGTATCCTTAGGTCGCTGGTTCGAATCCGGCAGGTCGGATTTATTTTCCCATAATTTTTTGACCCATCCCCTATTTTCCTTAGCTCACAGCGAACGAGACATGGCCGTGAATTCAAAACTTGTTGTGGGGTTTTGTCAGATACCTAATTCCTCTTCCGTAGTCAGGTCTGACACACCTCATCTGTCTTCTGCGCTGCGATACGTCTTTTTTAAGTAATTATGAAACACCAGCATGGCATCGGGCATGAAATCCTCTGTCAATGAATCATTATATAATAAGATAGAAATATAAGTTCATCTGTCCCTGAAATTTAGTACCCGTAGAAAAAGCAAATAATTAAAAGAAGTAATGAAATATATACACCAACTTTTACAATTCCGATCAAGTGTAAACCTTTCCATTTCACAAAAGAATACACCTTTCCTAAATGTACTTACCGCTCTCTGAATCTATCAAAACAAAAACTACAACTCAGCTTATTATAATCTCCAAAATCTTTCAATGCTCTATAGTCTATACTCTATCCACCAGCCTGTAATAAATTCCCGATGTCAGAAGGGAACTCCAACAGGAAGAATTCCAGCTAGCCTCCATTATGGCATTTCTTACAGATGCGGAATTCATCCACGTTCGGAAAAGCAATAGCTATTGGTCATCAGGACCTACAAATCCAGCGTGGTGTACTGGTGTATCGCTATTTGCTCAAAGCCCTGACAGTCCTATGCGACCGGTCCAGTTTCTGTGACAAGCTGTAAAGCACCAACCACGTGGCGTCACCTTCTTGGATCCGATCATGGAAAAGTAGGGCTCGCCTCACTTCAGGGTCCCACAGTTTCCTCTGAATGGTCGACAAGTTTGTCGCCGCCACGTGTTCAAGAATCATTCCAAGCTTTTCCACGTCCTTTTCAGCCACCGTTAGTGATATCTCCGGCCATGGGACGGCCGACGGGAATGGCAGCCGAATACTATCGGCTATTATAACTGGCACGCATCCTAAAGCGACGGATTCGACCAATCTAGGGCTCCATGGGGCCCATCCAAGTGGGCACAAGCAGAACACGGACCGTAGAATCTCCGATTGAAAACCAGCAAACCTATGTCTTTGCAAGTAGAACCTCCGGTCCCCGTTGAACTTCCTCCATATAACCGTCCTCACTTTCCTGCAATGATGCATACAATATGAAAAAGATTTATTTATTTCCTTGGCATTGCACGTTTGATCGATGCTATAAGTCTTAATATTACGATTAATTACCTGCTGTAGAATCGTCCACTAATGTTCTTAGGGTGCATTTCCATTTTGCCTCTAAAGAAGACAAAGATGTCGCGGTGGCCAGCCAACGAAGTTTTGTTAAGGGTTTTCCGTACACTTTCCGGAGAGATATAAGGTGGTATAACGACATTTTCAACATCTTGACAAGGATGGTGATGTTGGAGACCAAATGTCTGCAATATGATCGACCTCTTCAAAAATTTTGGTATACCCTCTTTAATAGCCCTCTGCTCCTAAACCATATAAAAGAATCAGTATCGTTTCGAAGTTTAAATCTTTCATGAAGTTGACAAGTGTTGTTTAAGGGCTAACCATGGCGTGAAAACAGGCGCCATAATCGTGAGAGGCAACAAAGACATGATCGTATCCTTGGGACCGGTTCCAAAAAGGATAATTAGAGGAAATGAAGTGAACAGCAGAGGACAAGAGGGACCTTGCGTGACCAATAGCAGGGAAGCCATTAACGGTGCTGAAATTGCACGACACATAAACTGGTACGAAGAAGAAGTCCGCTTCGTAAGGGTCAAACGTCCGTATTTCATCGCTATTTGATAATGCTCTGTGAATGGCCACCTCTGATGCAAATAAGTGGTTGCTGCACCTCTCGTCGGCTAGCCAGTCAGTGTTGTATTGTGATGGCAGATCATAGACGTATATCTTCAAGTCCTTCAGTAAATCTACAAATACAGCCAAAAACAATTAGAGGACATAATAAATGGCTAAAATGAATGACAGGGATGGTAATCGTCGTATGGCACCTTGATTATTCTTAGGCTGTTGCAGGAATATGGTGGAGTTGGTGGACTCGAAGAGTGCGCGAGAAACAACCGTACTGGACTTGGACAAAATGGTTTTAGAGAGGGGGATGGGTTTATGAGTGATGAAGAAAGAGCTGAAGAAGTAAAAAGAAAGAGAGAGCCAAAGAAGCCATTTGTAGTATCGGAAACAGAGGTGGGTCTTCTCTTGCTGTAATGGTCTTCCATGTTTGCGCAAGAGCTTCATTCTCACATAGAACCCCCTGTTCTTGGCGGGTGTGTTGAGCTCCATCATATTATCTTCTCATTTAAAAACACAAACCTGAAAAAAATTATTTTTCAGAACAGGATAGGCTTAATTTTCCAGCAGCTAAGAAGGGGCTTTCTGTTTCTGGTTGGGTGAAGAAGTAGAGATGAAGAAATTGTGACTGGTGTCATGGGTTTGTTGGAACTTCGCTTTTGCGCCTAAACCAAAACAAGTTTTAAAAAAAAACCAAAAACCATGAATTGGATTGGTATAGCTGCTAAACCTGCGTCAACCTTTTAATGGGTTCCGCTAAATTCCATCTTGAACAATAAACAAATACCCCACAAAGAGAAAACAAAATTGAAAAAAGAAAAGAGATTGAAGTTTAAGGCGGTGGTCAGAGTCACACTTCACGCGGTGGTGGATCAAGACAAAAGCTGCGCACAGTTCTCGGTTTTGAAGCTCGTTAGTTCAGTTTAAGGTTTCAAATTCTGATAATGAAATAATAAAACTGCTGGAGGAATAAAAGAAAAAAGTAAGCGCTGAAAAGTCGATCAAGAAAAAAAGCAGGTGAGAGGTCGAAGGACGTGTACTTGCAACCAGGTTACAATTATGGGAATCTTGGGGTTATTAAAAAGAGGCTAGCTTTGATCGACATTAAAAGGTACCAAAAATTGTTGAATCAAAGTTAATTAGTTAATTCATGCGCCTGGTGACTTTAAAAAGCCGCCAGCATCATATCGAATTCGTTTCTCTTTAATTCAGGACCAGCAATTTGGAACCACGAAGTTAAATACCAGCTAGAGATCCAGTGGTTTTACCACTCTTTAAGCGAGTAGTTAATTTTTTTACACTTTCAAAAGATGTAGTTGCATAGGTCTATCATCACTCTTTTAGTTTGTTTAATTTCTTCGACATTGCCCCTGATAGGTACCTGAAAGAGAGGGAATCACTAAAATACATACATAGTCCTAAGAAGTTGTCGATTAGCGTATCTAATTAATGAGTTCATGGGATCTAGGTCTTGGAGACTTGCTTTGGTGTAATTGGAGTGAGGATTTGATTGCACGCATTTTCCATTACATGATAAGTTGCTTAAGTCACACCCGGCATTATTGTGTCGTTTATAGCGTTTTATGACATTTTGCTCACTTTCAATTGGTGGACGGCCCGACAAGTATAGGCTTAGGCTCTGTTTAGCAATCAACTGATTGCATTAGCTATTAGCTGCAGATTATATTAGTTGTTTATCATTTGATATTTGATAAAATTAGCTGTTTAGTATTAACTGTTAATGTGTAAAATGGCTTATGAGGACGTGACTTTAAAAAAATTATAAGGATATGAATATTATATATCTTAGTATTTTATTGAATATTCTTATATGAATTTAGATTTTAGATATTAAATTCTACAAAAATTAAGTTTATAACTCTAATAAAAAATACAAAACATATAATAATAATAATAATAATTTTTGAGAGTAAAGAGAGGTCTGGACAGTGTATTGACAATCATGAATTTTGTAGAATGAATGTTTTTTTTTTGAGAAATTAAATTGTATTAAAAAATAAATTGGTACAAGGGTCTACCAAGGATCCCTATTACACACATCCATTAAACAAGACTAGCTAAGTCGCCTAACATATAAGTACTAAGAGACTTGATCAAAATTACAACGTAGTGATACTCAGATATAACATTTCCAATTAGGGTATAACCAACTTCGGCTTTCTCTACTCTCCCATAAACTTTTCGATTGGGGGTGGGTGATATTAGATTGTATTGTCGATGGCCCTCGCTTGTTCTCTTTCTTCTTCCGCGCTCAATGGAGTTAATCCATGGTAAGTCTCCTTATTTGCAGCTCTTCTATTCTTAACGTTTATGGGAAACTAACCTTTTGCCCTAAATCTCCAAACATGCCTGACAGATGGTTGATCGATGATGAGGAAAGCTCTCTCAGGAGGCATCTCGATATTATTTGCTCGTTTATTCTTCTTTGATCTTCTCCTTGAAACTCCACATCTGACGAAAAAGGAATCTGAAAAGAAAGGGTTACGATTGTAGAACGAATGTTACGATTGGGGTTTTAGTTGAAATTAACCAAGGGGGGATTTTTTATCCGCTACTCCGCGATCCGGGTGTAGTTTTGTCTGGAAGAGTGTCTTGTTCTCTAAACA
>JANKOD010000192.1:6129314-6150615 GCA_026284645.1 Erythroxylum acuminatum
GGGCAAACAAAATTTTCAGTAGGGGCAAAGCTTCAAAATAAAATTTTGTGGGGGCAAAAACTAAAAAAAAATTACATTGAAATTTTAGAAAAAATTTTTGGAGCAGTGGCCCCCCCTGTATCCGCCACTGCGTGTCAGACACATGTCCGACACGCAGACACGGCTCTATTTTGCCGTGTCCGTGCTTCTTAGTTTGTAGATTAATAACTTGAAACCGCGTTAACTAACAAATATAAATACAAGGTTGTGATTCTCGTACGCCGTCTGTCTACAGGGATAGCACAAAATTGAGGTCCATTCTCTTCAAAACAATCTCAAGTCTTAAGCATTGTCTTTTTCATGATACAACCATATAAATATTGCACACTCAACCCGAGCAGCAATTCAAGACACAGCAAAGCTTAAAAGGAAAAGGATGGAGTCGCCTTTCTCTCGCTGGCTACAGTCTATATTTGTCCTATTTCTCTTCTTATATACTTCACCAGTACTGTTGCATGCAAGACATCCTCCTAAGCTGAGTCGTCGGAATTCGACTGTCTATTCGGCCAAAGGGCAAGCAGAAAAGCTCATAAGAGCACTGAATTTGTTCCCAAAACATGAGGTCAACCTGGTCGCTTATAATGAAGACTCTTTGCCAAATGCTTCAGGAATTGTTGAGAAACAATTGAAACTTCATATTCTTGGTGACCCTGGGCCTTCTGTCCAAGACTTGGGTCACCATGCCGGTTACTATCGCCTTCCCAACACTGTAGGAGCAAGGTAACTAGGCTTCCACATCCTATAAGAAAAAGCCTGTCCATACCTGCTCAAGGCTATTGTTTGGTTTCTAAGGATTACGAATTTATGTTTTTATATTATATATGCTGCTAACTGGTTGTTCAACTTATCTGCAGAATGTTCTACTTTTTCTTCGAATCCCGAAACAGTAAGAATGATCCTGTTGTGATATGGTTGACTGGAGGGCCTGGGTGTAGCAGTGAATTGGCACTGTTCTATGAAAATGGTCCTTTCCAGATTACAAGCAGCCTAGATCTAAAATGGAAAGACTTTGGTTGGGACAAGGTATGTATTCCTAATCAATATGCGATTTTCTTCCTTCGATTGTTTAACCCTGTTTTCTTCTCAGGTTCAACGTCACGGAACTTTTCAGTTTAACTAAATGGAAACTTTTCGTCCTTCAATTCGCAGGCATCAAATCTGATATACGTCGACCAGCCTACTGGAACTGGCTTCAGTTATTCTACAAGCGAGAGCGATATTCGAACCGATGAAGCCGGTGTTAGCAATGACTTGTACAACTTCTTGCAGGTCAGTTCAATTCATCGTCAATTGCTAGTTTAGAATTTTTAACAAGAGCGTGACTTTATTGTATAACGATAGGCCTTCTTCAAAGCACATCCTGAGTTCGCCAAAAACGATTTCTACATAACCGGAGAATCTTATGCCGGCCACTACATCCCTGCTTTTGCCTCTCGGGTCGACCAAGGGAACAATAACAATGAAGGAATCCCCATAAACCTCAAGGTTAGTTCTTGTACATAATTGCAAATCAAGGACTGCTGATGTCAACCTTTTAACCTGTTGGATATGGCAATGGCATGTTTCTCAGGGACTTGCCATTGGTAATGGCCTTACTAATCCAGCCATCCAATATACAGCATACCCGGAATTTGCTTTGGCTAACAAATTGATTCAACAATCTGATTATGACGACATCAAGGCTTTGGTTCCAGATTGTGTGCAACAAGCGAACTCGTGTGGTAATTTCTGTATCTGTTTTTATACATCAGTATCAATCTTTTGAGTAGAATGTTCCCGTAAGTAAGTTGTACTTGAAGATAGCATTTCCTCAACAGGCAATCACACTTGACTTTATTAAATTGCTCCAACGTATATAGTGATCTTCTGTTTGAATGCTTTGTTTCTCAGATTCTACAGGCGACGAAAACGACTGCTTGTCTGCTTATTCCTCTTGCAACAATATATTCGAATCCATCCTAGAAATCGCCGGAAATATAAATGTAAAGAAGAAAGCAAACCAACAATGATATTAATAATAATTTTTGTAGTTCAATCGTTTGAGGAGATTTCTCCGCTGTTTTAAATCTGCAGTACTATGATATCAGAAAGACATGCCAGGGCCAGATGTGCTATGACTTCTCGCGAGTGGATAATTTCCTGAACCAAGATACAGTTAAGAAGGCTCTTGGAGTGGGAGACATAGATTGGATTTCATGCAGCACTGAGGTGTATCAGGCCTTGCAGACAGATTGGATGAAGAATCTTGAAAAAGGAATTCCTGCTCTTCTTGAGAATGGAATTAGAGTGCTTGTATATGTTGGAGAGGAGGACCTGATATGCAATTGGCTCGGTAAGCCTCCTCATATTGTGGTATACTCAGAAAGGACCCAATTGCAAAGTAGTTTATGCAATCACAACATTCGTATGTACTTGACACAGGAAATTCTTGGTGGGTAAATGCCATAAAATGGTCTGGCCAAAAACAATTTGTAGCTGCCCCTTCAGTTCCATTTACTGTTGAAGGTTCTGAGGCAGGAGAGCTGAAAAGCCATGGACCTCTCTCCTTCCTCAAGGTTAGGCCATGTATCTCAGTACTCTGGAAATTTTTCTCTTGCAATTTTGATAAGCTGATAGCTCACTCTGTCAAGTGTATGATCGTCTATAACAAAACTAGGTTCACAGTGCTGGTCACTTGGTGCCAATGGATCAACCAAAGGCTGCACTGGAGATGCTAAAGACCTGGATGCAGGGCAATCTAACCCTAGTCAACTACTAAACACCAATCGGTTCTTCCTTTTCAGTTTGTCATTAGATGATATACAGTTTAACGAATCTATGTTGTCTCATCTTATATTCCATCTAAAGCAATTTTCAGATGTAAAATTCTAAAAAAAATTCAATTCAATAAGAAATTAATTTTCTAACCCTCAAATTCTTATTTTTACAAGTGGTACTATATTATTACAAGTTAGGTTTCTGAATTAAAAGTGGTCCTATATTGTTCGAATTATGCCAAGCTATTGTCTAATCATGTTGTTCCTTTCTCTCTTAATAGTTTAAAGTAACATACTACGACGAACGAGTGGCATTATGAACCCAAAATATGAAACTGACCAATTTTCTTAAACAAGAATCTCTCCCAAACAATAATTTTCTAATATTACATCTATTTATATTCTATTCCATTATAAATTATTCCATTCTATTAAAAATCTTACGTCCAACCAATCATTACGTTAATCAAATTTTTATTTTTTAATTTAAAAATCTATATTATTTAAAATTAATTATATAATTTCTACTTTGGTTCCATTTTCAAACTAATATGGTCCCTTTTAAACATGAATTTGTTCATTAATTATATAATCTCAACAGGAGCAGCCCAGGCTCAACCCGACCCATTGATGTCTCTGCATGAAAGATATTAAAGAAAATGATGATGTTGACTTATTTTGCTCTATCTAAATTCCTATGAGAATATTCAAAGAAATATTGAAATATAATCAGTTAATACTCGAGTTCTTATAAACCCTCATAAGTTATTTTACACATGGACAACTAATATTAAACAGTTAATTTTATCAAACATACAACTGATGTATCTGTTGGTCAATTCAGCTATATTAATCCATTGTTAACTAACAGCTAATACAATCCATTGATTGTTAATCAGAGCCAAAATATAAATGGTGAAGATATTTATGGCTGTCAATAAAAGCTCTATAATACAACTTGAATAAATCAAAAGAGTTAGAGTAACGTAGAATTAAACTCACATGCACAGTAGCATTGATTTGTTATTCTTCCAAAAAGAATTTTATGTTTTTCCTTTCTTTATGATTTCTTCTATTTATTTTTTAATTTTATCAATAACTCTTACTTATCTTTTTTAACGTAAATTAAGGGGGTGTTTGGTTCTTTTTTTTTTTAGTTTTTCGTTGTTGTTTTTGTAAAAAATGAAACAGCCTTACAAAACTTGTTTGGTTAAAGATGTTTTCATTTTTTGTTGTTAAAAAAAACGGCAATGATTTTTTGAAAACGAAAAAAAGACGTTTCGATGTACTTTGAAAATATGCTATTATATTTAACGAAAACGATTTCCCTGTGCCAACTCGGTCTTCAGCCTCTTCTGCTATTTCTCCATCACTGCATCTTTCGTCATCTTCTACCTTCTTCTGCGTTTTCTAACGGCTCTTCTGTCTTATTCTTCCTTTTCCTACGTTTTCTACTGCCTTTGATTTCCAGGTTTGTTTTCATCTACTTATGTATGTGTTGTAACTCGTTGCTCGACTGCTGTTTTTTGCATTGAAACATAACAAGTCCATCATCTTCTATTCTTCGAAATCACGCAAGAGAGTGCATGTTATGCTATAGTAACATGCACTTGTTATTGTAGCATAATTAAAATTAATTCATTAAATTAACCAACGTTGTTTTGTTTCATGAGGGAGGCCCTTCTTGTGTTTCTCACTAGACAGTGCTCAGGGATAGCATAACAATGTGATACCTGTCTCAGATATGCAACTTGATCACCTAGCTGAGGGATATAATGATATCCCTCCTCATAGTTTGACAAATCCTGAAATGGAAAAAGTGAATGGAAAGCTGGAGTATGAAAGTATCTTGCATGTCTTGAGTGAAGATGGGATCATTTTTTTACCTTGTCTGAAGATAAAGTAAAAATGTTTCAATTTCAGGAACGTATAGTTCATTAGTAAGAATTAGCTCCGATGAACAAGAAGTTGTGTTCCTAGGTTTGGAGCATTGGTAACTATCTTAAAGCACCTGATATTTTGGTGGAATCATTATTCACGTTTGTATTCCCGTTTTTAAGTGGTCAAGTACTTATTGAAGGCTCTGTTTCTACAATAAAATGCTCGTTTCATGTAAGATCACCACTATTTAGAGCAGGATAGTAATTCTTGAAGCTATAGTTTTGAATTGTTGCTTAAATGGCAAAAGCTTTGGAGGATTTCCTTAAAGCCATTTAATATATTGACATAAAGAGATGTGGTTTTTGAGATAAGAAGATTGCATGAAAGAGGAAAAGAAGAAAGCTTGCGGACAGGAAAGAAGAGTGAATAGTAGGGTGGTCCAATATATTAATTTTTCAAATTAGTGAATAGTGAGGGGAGAACAAAGAGTTGTGTGAAAGAGGAAAAGAAGAGAGCTTGCGGAGAGGAAAGAAGACTAAATAGTAAGGTAGTTTAACATATTAATTTGTCAAATTAGTGAATAGTGAGGGGAGAACAAAGAGTGGCGGCAAAGGGAAGCTTGCGGCAGTGAAGAGAGCCGAAGTGGGGCTGTTAGCTTGACCATCATGCATATATTATGAATTTGCTTAAATTTACATCATTATTGTTATGCTATAGAATCAAATTTACACCCTTATTTTTGTTCAATCATTTCCATGCACTTTATGCAATTTAGTGTTTAATATGATTGTCTCATGTTTATTTTGAACTATGTTTACCATTTAATACTTTGTAAAAATTGTTATGATTTATGTCACTTATATGTGGTTACATTTAGTAATGGAAGGTTTGAGCAATATGAACGATTCCAATGACTGTGTGGAAATAAATAAAAAAGATGGGGTATGGAATGATACCATAGAGATGTATTTAATCTCCTTGATGGTTGATGAAGTGAAGAAGGGAAATCGAACGACTAGTACCTTTTCCAAATCTGGTTGGAAAAATATTAAGGCAAGGCTCCAAACAAAATTCAATAAGGAGCATATTGATGTTCAATTGAAGAATAAGTATAATGGATTAAGGGTTAGGTTGAAGAATTTCAAGAACTTATTGAAAGAAATAGGAATCGACTACAACTCCCTTACTGGTGAATTTAATGCTACAAATGAATGTTGAGAAAATCTATTTAAGGTAAAATATGTCTTTTATTAATATTTCATATTATTTAATATTTATTCTCATTTTCATTTTTCATCATTATAGGTGCATAAAATGGCTCATAGATTTAAGAAAAAAAGGATGTAAGGAATTTTCAGACTTGTGTCATATTTTTGGAGATACTACTGCAACTGGTGTGCATGCACATCCATCAAGTAAATTTCCATCGAATAGTACATAAGAAGAACATGAAAATGATGTTCATGAAGATTACTCGTATAATGAAAAAGAAGATCAAGATATAAGTTCTATATATAAGAGAAAGAAATCTACTAATAATAAGAAGGCAAAGAAGACACATTCCAACATTGTAGAAGAGGTCTTGGTTGTACTTGGTGAACAATAAAAAAGGAAGAGTGATTTACTTGCAAAAAAATTGAGTGAAACATTATCCACCGTAGAGAGTAGATCTTAAGAGTGTAACATAATGGTGGAATGTATGAAGTCCTTAGATGAATTGGGTGCTGACGATATACAATATGGAAAAGCTATAAAGGCTTTACACGATTCCCCACTTTATAGGGATATTTTTATGAAGATGACAGATACAAAGAAGCTGCATTGGATTATGTCGCTTTAGTTATATTTTCATATTATTACATATGGAATTCTTATTAATTTGACACTTCTATTTTAAACATTATCCATAGTTTGAACATTTTAAGTTTGTAATTTGTATGAATATTTGACTTAATATATGAATATTTTGTCTACATTTGGTTAAACTTTTTGATTGAATGTTTTATTTAATGTTCTCATTGTAGATACATGGATTTCTTATTAGATTTCGAATCAGATTCTGATGATAAACGTAAGGAGATAATTATTATTTCTCTAACTGGGAGAGAGGTCAAATATTTTTATTTACAAAAGCAACCGTGTAGAACTTCTGCTTTACCAGGTCATTATTGGATAATGGAACTTTTGAATGGGAATCCTATAAGGATTTATGAAAACTTAAAAATGAGAAAGATAATCTTCTTGAGCTTATGTGATGAGTTGAAGAGTTTAGGAAACTTAAAGGCAACAAGTCATTTAACTGTAGATGAACAAGTAGCAATTTTCTTGATGACTATAGGGCGTAATGAGACAACTAAAGTCAATGCATAACGCTTTCAACATTCGATCTGGACAAATTTGAAGTACTTTTGTAAAGTCTTATACGCAATTAATCGTCTTGCAAAAAGATTCATTACTCCACCATCTTTTATTAATACACCTCCTGAGATTCAATATAATTCAAAATTCTTTCCATATTTTCAGGTACATTCATATATTTAATTACTATTTTAATTATGTTCTTATGATTAATAATTATTTTAATATATATATTAATTTTTAGGATTGTGTAGGAGCAATAGATGGTACACATATTAATGCACATGTTCCAACCAATGAACAAATATCATACAGGGGCAAAAGAATTAATCCAACCCAAAATATTATGTGTTATTGCTCATTTGACATGCGTTTTACATATGTAATGACTAGATGGGAAGGTACTACAAATGACTCTCGAGTTCTTTTAGAAATAGTGACAAATTCAGCAAATCAATTCCTTATGCCTTCATAAGGTAATATATTATTTTAAATAAACATAGTAATTATGATTCATTTTTAATATTTTTTGTCAATATTTTGTTATTTATATGTTAGGCAAGTATTATTTGGTTGATTTGAGCTACACTAATATGCCCGAATTTGTTTCACCATACCAAGGTGAAAGATATCATTTGCAAGATTATAGAGGTAAAAGAAGACTTCAAGGTCCACAGGAATTGTTTAACTACAGTCATTCTTTATTAAGAAATGTTACTGAAAGATATTTTGGCATTCTAAAAGCAAGATTCCTTATACTTAAAAACATGCCGAATTATGATATAAAGAAACAAAAGTACATCGTTATTGCTTTTTGTGTTATACACAACTATATTAGAATGTATGGACAGTCGACCAAATTTTTTTTCCAAAAGATCCAATATTTTGACAAAACGGAATTCTTTCATTTCGAAGTCCTAAAACGATGAATTATTCGAAAGTTGTGCTAAAAATGAAGAACAAATTAGGAAAAGTGAAAATGAAGATGTAAGTTCTCAAGTAGAGTATAATATCACTCCAGCACAACTTCGAGGTATGTCTTGAAAACGGGATAAAACTGCTAGACAAATGTAGAGTTATTATATTGTTTCTAATTGATTTATGTTTCTTTTTATAAATGATAGTACTATTATGTTTTGAAGAATTATAATATGATGGATATATTTTATTGATTAGAATGACTTAATATAATTTATAATTTATGTAATTTTATTATATACAATTAATGGGTATTTTTTTAATAATATTTGATTTGCATATATTTTAATTTTAGCTATAATGATAATTAATTAATTAAAAATATAATGTATTGTATTATAATTATTACACATAAGAGAATAATTTCAAAAAGATAGAAATAGGATGATAAAACTAAACGTTTTTTGTTTTTAGTTTTTTATTACAAGTTGCAATCAAATAGGTTTTTGTTTTCAGTTTGTATATTACAAATCTCAACCAAATAGATTTTTGGTTTTTTAAGGAAAAAACAAAAATTAAAAACAAGAAACAGAAATAAAAAACAACAGAAAAATAGAAATAAAACCAAAGGACCCTAAACAAATTTGCATGTTTTTTTTACGTCCTTTTTATTAATCTTAATGGGTTTTCCAATAAACATGACTCTTATTAGATAGAAAACCTATACATATAGAGCGAGAATTATCAGTCATAATTTTCCTAAAAAGACTGTCGAACACCTCCAAAAGATTTAGATTGATTTGATCTATTCAAATACTATTAATTGCATGAAATAATATCCTTTTTGGTATTTATTATATAATATCTTTAAATATGAATGCTCTTTTAATAAATTTATATTTTAGGCTATTTTAATCTATTATTAGAGAGTGCAAAATTTTAAGATTTAAAAATTAATAATAATAATTTCTTTGTTAAAGGACATACGATCAATTTATTAAGAAGAATAACAATGTTAACTTGCAATGAAATATGTTCTTTTCTAAAAATTACTACAAAAATTTTATGCCTATAATTATTTTACATCGTCATTTCATATTTAATTGAATGCTATGTACCTGAAATTGTGTTAAAACAATAGAGTAGCATTTCACTGTGAAACGAGTTTCTAGAAAAAGAAATTACATCAAAGCAAAACATGGCTAACAAACCTCAATGAGGCTAATCTCGTTTGTTAGGATCGGAATTGCGAGGGCGAAATGGAGGAATCATGCAAGTAATAAAATGATTCATGGGGAAATGTTAGAAGGATTTGAAGATGATGCTCCATCAGCTCTTTCCTTCAATGTTTTCTCCAACTCTTGATCAACTTTCCAAAATGCTGCGGTAACTGGCTCCAGTTTTTCATAATCCAGCTCGTTTGTGATAACACTCCACCAACCGTTAGTGTTTCCATGGCTCACCATTTCTCCAAGTTCCTTAAAATTTTGCTTCATCAAATCTAAATGCTCCATTGCTTGGTTGAGTTCTTGGGTCAACTCATTCACCTGCATCTGCCTGTATGCCTCTAGAATCGCTTCCATGGCTTCATCTTGGTTTTCATTTTCACCAAGCAAGCGATTAGCAACTACGTCAATGGACGGATGAGCAAAGGTAAAAGGTTTACCTGTAGGAGACAACACTCCGAATGCAATTTCACCACCAGTCAGTGTGACCAATTCGCTTGCTTTTTTATAAATACCTGATTTTCGCTTTGAGAAGGTTATAATCCTATCGCTTTCACTTTCGATTCTTTTTATTTCAATTTTCTGTTTCCCTTTTGTCTTTTTCCCTTCCATTGTTGAAATTTTGGAACCTGTAAGAAGTATAACAAGATAAGTGATAGGTTTGGTATGTTCCTAAGAAGAATCTAAGTGAAGATATATTTTCTTTGTTTAATCTGGGGTGGTGAGGGCATATTTATAAGATGATAAACCCTAAAGAACTTAACAATTAAGTTATTATTTGTGCTCTTTTCCTTTCTAAGTGAGATTTTTGTTCTAAAAATGGAACAACTTATCATTAGGTCTTCAATTCACTATTAACAACCCATTTAATGTTATGCCAATTGCATTTCTTAAGAGAAACTAGATGTTCATATACGATAATGTTTACTAATTATAAACAGATAGAAAATAATTTATATTTAATTTTTTGGTAGTAAATCTACAATTTCCTTATGACACTAGTTGACCCCAATCCTTGTCTCCTTTCTAATCTATTTTCGACAGATAGGCATCTTAATTTTACATTGATGAAAAACTAAGCAATGCTCAGTGGCAGCATTCATAGCATATCATTATATTTGTAATTAAAAATGTCTCTGCAGTCGAGCTATTCTAGTTAAAGAAACATTAGTCCAATGTTAATTTAGTATTTGCATGTTCACAATTACGTGAGCATTCCTTTCGTTGATGGGAAAGTAAAAAGGGTATTGCAAAAGCAAGTGCATCTTTACATTGTTGGGTCTTTCAGATTAGATCTGCCGATGCAAAAAGAGAATTGATAGAAATATTCCACCCTCGGGTTTATATATAACGATTGAAGCAGGATGTCCTTTAACAATTTGAAGTAAAGGACACTCCCCAAAATTGAGCATAAAGGCAAATATCTTTTCCCTTTAATCAATTTCTAACGCCTAACATATACTACCCCCTGATAGAATTCTTTTATCTACATGCACTGCCTACCAACGCATATTCTTCACTTGTTTTCTTATTTGAAGAGCAAGCAATATCTTCTTTTTCTCCTTTCCGAAAATAGTCAAGAAGCTAATGTTAAATCGGTAGTCGAAATGTGAAATGAATGATTCCTTCATGTTCGCGTCTTGCACCTGCGCGCACAGCAATCGGATCATGTCTTGTAGATGCTGTCATATCACTAACAATTTTGTGATGGAATCTTTGGAGTTCAGATCCTCTGTCCAGTTTTTATGGTGTCTTATTGTGTCCAGTGAATCTCAGCCATTTATTTATGCGAGCTCCACGTTTATTTATGTGGAACCCACGCGGGACCTACATAAATGAATGGCTGAGATTCACTGGACACAATAATACACCATAAAAACTGGACAGAGGATGTTTGTTCCGAATCTTTGAACTTTTTAATGAAAAGCGAACAGTAAATGAGTCCCAAAACCTGTAGACACCGCGATTTTCTGTGGTGAATTTACATACAACTTAATGTACTGCTTATCCAAGATGTAACCAAAATCATTATCTTAAAAGGAAGTCGAGAACTCTGAACCCATAGAATCTATATTTCTCTATACATTAAAGTTATTGAAGATCATGTAGGTCAGAGTTGTATGCTTCTTCCAAGTCACGATGCCTTAAGACGTTGGAGTAAAGTCATTGCACAAAGACAGATGTATAAACGTGTCATATGTAGAGTAGATCGAGACCACCAGAGTTCAATTAAATGAAGATCCTTTTAAGATAATGGCATCTTACACGCAAGAGAATTCTACAAATTCCCATTTGTTTATTCTTTACAACGAGCAGACCACTCTTGCTCTTATGTTTATAATAAAGTTATAACCGAACCCCACAAAGAAACCTTGCTTGCAATCTTATGCTTTCTTGAAAGTGAAGGAGAATATCCTTAAATAAAGAGAATATGAAAATGACATATAATCCCATGGTTGGTTGGCCTTCATCCTCATCATTATTTGAATCAGGTTAGAACTTAGGAATGAACTCATTCGTACTATTAGCATTAACTAATTCACAATAAACATCCAAAGAATGCCCTAAAACATGCATGGCTTGAGACAAAACTGTGTGTACGTCAGGCTGATGATTGTTGATTCGTCAAAAGAAAACCACATCCTTTTTTGCGCTTGCTTTCGTTCCCATAAGAGAGGTTTAAGATTCGTTTGTATGGGTAATTAATTCAAACTTGTACGCTATAAAGTTCAGGGCATTAGAAAAAGTGTCTCCTGTAAAGATGATTGATTGTTACACGAATTCTGTATATAAACATTATTCAGGAAGCATAATATCTACTTGTAAATCTTTTATTAAGCAATAGATAATCTCCTGTCTCCGCTTGCACTGTGTTGAACACAACCTTCACCTCAAGTTTCCAGTGAACTAATTAGCCATTTCTTCTTTTCATACAGAAGGTTAAAATTTCATAGCTCAAAAGCAATGGCGTCTATTTTCTCTTGCATTCTGCTTTCTTTATGCCTTTTTGTCTTTATTATTTCACTAAAGTCGGAGGCAATGTCTCCCGACGAACCGGAATGCTTCTCTTCAACGAGCAAGTCGCCGAGAGGGCGGGCAGAGAAGCTCATAAGAGACCTCAATTTGTTTCCAAAACATGGTATCAACATAGGCATAGATGATGACTCTTTGGTCGGCGCTCCAGCGATTGTTGAGAAGCAATTCAGTTTCCATCTTCTTGGTGATATTGCGCCTTCTGTTAAAGACTTGGGCCACCATGCTGGGTACTACAGGCTTCCTCATACTAAAGCCGCAAGGTAATAAAGCATTTTATAGCCTGCTCATGGTTATGAATTGTTTCTTGGCTTTGGCTTTGATGGTACAGAGATATATGATTTTGATTGGTTGGCCTTCTCCTATGGACTTTGATAAGTCTTTTGGTTTCTCAGATTGCGCACAAGTTTACATCATACATTATATTTAGTTTAGTTACATAGTTTTATTTTTAATTAATTGGTTACAGAGTTCTGTCAAATAGCTAACATTTCTACACTGTTGTCTGAATGTGTTCAGAATGTTCTACTTCTTCTTTGAATCAAGGAACAAGAAGGATGATCCTGTTGTCATATGGTTAAGCGGAGGACCAGGTTGTAGTAGCGAATTGGCGTTGTTTTATGAAAATGGTCCTTTTCAACTAACCAACAACTTGACCCTTGTGTGGAATGACCATGGTTGGGACAAGGTATGTACTTGATGCTTTTATATGGTAAGACTTTTTAAATGATTTCTTGGCCAAGACATGCTCACACGTTAGCCCAATTGAGTTGTAAGTTCGTTTTTCAAGTTGAATGCAAACATTACAGTTGCATATTCGCAGGTTTCAAACCTCATATATGTTGACCAACCGACTGGAACAGGCTTTAGTTACACAGCAGATGCTAGTGACGTAAGACACGATGAAACAGGGGTTAGCAATGACTTGTACGACTTCTTGCAGGTCAGTTTCTGATGGTTTCTACAGCAATAATATTTTGTGCTTCCAATGATGGATTGACAACAGCAAAACTTGTGAACAATATCCGCATAACCTGACTTTTCCAATGATGACGCTAGGCTTTCTTCAAACAACATCCTCAGTTTGCCAAAAATGATTTCTACATAACTGGAGAATCTTACGCTGGCCACTACATCCCTGCCTTTGCTGCTCGGGTGCACCAAGGAAACAAGAACAGAAAAGGCATTCACATAAATCTTAAGGTATCTCTCCGCTTTTTATTCAATTTCATTTCATTTACTTCGCTTCGTGCACGCTTTATTGGAACCATAATGTAGCATAACCAAAGAAATGATTTAACAGGGCTTTGCCATTGGTAATGGCCTCACTAATCCTAGCATCCAGTACCAAGCATACACGGACTATGCTTTAGAAAACAAATTAATTCAGCAATCCGATCATGATTGGATCAACGGAATGATTCCAGATTGTCAGCAAGCTATAAAACATTGTGGTTTTTTTCTCTCTCTCTCATTTACTTTGTGCAATGTGTAAAATGAATACAAAGAAACTGAAGAGATATGTATTCCAACTGTTACATACAAATCTAGAAATCAATGACAATTGATTAATAGCTTGGTTAACTCAATTTCCAACTTCTCAGGCAGCAGCGGTGAATCTGCTTGCGAAAATGCATTTTATGTTTGCACCAGAATATTCAACGAGGTCATTAACGTTGTTGGCAATTTAAACGTAAGCAATATTCTGCATATCCTATTTCCATATGAAAAAACACAGCATTCCGATAAAATAAGACAAGATGCATAACCAATTTCGTAACATGTGATGTACTTGACTATGCAGTATTACGATATTAGAAAGAAATGCGAGGGCAACTTATGCTATGACTTCTCAAACATGGAAGACTTTCTAAATCAAAAAACAGTAAGGGATGCTCTAGGGGTTGGAAACAGGGACTTCGTTTCATGCAGTAGCGAGGTTTATGACGCCATGATAAGGGACTGGATGAAAAATCTCGAAGTGGGAATTCCTGCACTCCTTGAGGATGGTATCAATGTGCTTATTTATGCTGGAGACCAGGATCTCATATGCAATTGGCTTGGTAAGCCTTTCCTTTAATAGGTTAAATAATCTGATTCTGTCCCTGTGATGTTACAGGAACCTAATTGATATTGCATGTTCTGACGTAACTACACTTTTGGGCAATGGCATTTGGCAGGGAACTCGAGATGGGTCCATGCCATGAAATGGTCTGGCCAAAAGGAATTTGCAATAGCTTCAACAGTTCCATTTTTCAGTGAAGGCCAAGAAGCAGGACAGCTAAAAAGCCATGGACCTCTCAGTTTCCTTAAGGTCTCCCCTCATCCACTCATCCTATTCTCTGTCTCTCATTTGTTTTTGAGAAACTGATTAGACATACAATGACAACCAGGTTTACAAAGCTGGTCACATGGTTCCAATGGATCAGCCAAAAGCTGCATTACAGATGTTGACAAGCTGGACGCAAGGAAAGCTTGCCATGACTAGCAGTAAACACAATGTTGCTCCCAAGTGATCACCTAACCTAAATTTGCATTTTCCTGCTAAGCAGTTAGAGAGGATTTCAACAATACCAAATTTCTAGTTTCAGTGTATTGGTCACAAATCCGTCACAGGTATATAATAAAAGATATCTTCTTTTTGTGTATGTGCTTCGGTGTAGGCTCAATTAATCCTATGCTCAGTCCATATCAGACAATTGATTTAACTGGAACCACTAACCAGGTCCCATGTATAAACACATAGAAATTTGCATAGGCAAGCAGCATAACATGCATGTACAGGTTTATGGAGGACATATTATTTGCATCACTGCAACAAAGTGAAACAGAGGCTGCTAAGAGATGTCCCAAGTCCCTAATGCCAGACGAATTTTTCATCTTGTTAAACTATTCCTCAGGACATTAAAAATACAACCAATTAAATTTATCATCCGCGAGCCACGCTCATCAGCTGCACAGGAATATAAACAGAAATAGCTATCCCACAAGAAAGAACAAACAACAAGTGCTTAATCAGTCCACATCTTTAATAACAACTTTTGAACATAAAGTATGGTGAACAGAATTATAGAAGGTATTAAGAGCTTGCTCTTACTCCATACAATTTTCTCAAACTTTCAATTGCAGGCTGGAAGCCAGACCTTAATGGCACGACCGATACTACCCGCAAGTGTTGAGCATTACCACTCTTCGGCTTAGACAATGTCATTCTAAACATTTCTCCTTCCAGGATTTTGTCAGCATCCAGAGCTGCAAAAGGCATAACATAATCAGTTGCCCAAGTCTTTATGATACATCCAAAAGTAACCGAGTGATTTGGTGATCACTTCAGCATTAACGAAAAGTTCTTCTACTGTAAATTCACAGCAACACAAAATTCTATAACGATTTTTAGAAGGTACAATTATTAATTTTATGCTTCAAAAGACAAGTGAACGTCATGAAAAGCCGAATAAGTACCAGAAAAAGGGTGAAACTTGGCAAAGTCGAAAAACTCGTCAGCAGAGCAACCGAACAAGACCCTGGCAGCCCTATCAAAGCATACGACATTGCGAACCTCTGTATCGGTGGCAATTGACACCTGCCCATAATTCACCCGAAATAGGATATCCAGGAAATCCATCACGAAAACCAAGAAAACAAGGAGAGGAAAAAAAAAGAGAGAGGGAGAAAATCAAAAAAAGAGGAGAAGGACTTACGAGAACCCGAAAGAGGCGTTTGAAGGAGGTGAAAGTGCTAATGTTGTAATGGGAGCAGAATTTGCAGAGGGAATTGGGGCTCTCAGGAAGAGTTCTCTCGCAGACAGAACAGGCTCTGTACCAGAGTTGGTTGGAGTGGTCCATAGCAATAACTGTACACATCACTGTTGTTGTTGCTGCTGCTGTGTCCTCCATGGTTTTACTCCTTCGCATAAAGAGGAAGCCTAAAGCTTGTTCCTTTGCCCATCCAAAAGCTTCTTGAGTACGAGGGGCTGGTTCAGCCGAACGAGGGATGATTCTATTATTAAGGCTTACGCCTTTTGGGCTTTCTATTCTCAAACACAAATTCCAACTCATTAATGCTATATGAAATATCAGGCATTGGTATCCTGAAAATAATTTTAGGACTGACAAGTCAAGTGCGGGAGAGCATAACCAGACTAAGTTTGCTCGCAGTTTCTTACCCAACGGGCATAACCTTTTTCATTGCAGCAAGAAGGTGAATTGACAAAACTCATCGAACCCGCAGCCATCCTCCCGGAGAAAACATAAAATCCAAATAAAGTGCTTCTGAACCATAACTATTGAGCATTTCAAAGAAGGTTCATGTAGAATGGAAAAGGGCGCTTGATATGGTACAAGGAAAGCCTTGCAAACTCAACTCCTATCTGAATTCACTCGTAGAAATTCATTTGTCTGGGAACTCAATGCTAAGAGCTAAAATTCTAGCTCACCTTACTCCTGTCACAGAAACTTTACATCCTAATATGTTTGTCAAGACATTATTAACTCCTAAAAAAGTTACCTTTTTAGCAGAACAGGTTTCAGTAACTCGAGCATTATGCAGTCGGAGTTGAATTATTTCTTTTTCTGCAAGAAGTGACTTCCAGAAGGGATCTAACTGCTTTTGGCCAGGCATGAGAATGAAAAATCTTAAAAGTTTAAAGGCGCATCGTGCACGACGGGAAAATCATAAAGTAAATCAAATGAACTACATTGAATGCTTGCATCATGAAGAGGAGATAGCCATTGGAATGACTGTAACCATGTATACAAAGAGTATTTAAAAACAGATTTCGCACATCGTACAATACAACATTGCAATAGAAATGTATACCCTCACGTTGCAGCAGTTTGAGAATGGTTGTATACAGATTGCTGAAGTACATGACTACTGTTGGAATGTGCTTGGAATATCTGGAAGCCTTTGTCAAATACAGAACTCACACTGGAACAGTTATCCATGTAAATTCCCAAGTAAGATACCAGAGGTTCACCCCGACTCTTATCTATAACAAATTTCAGGTGCTGAGATTCCACAGTTGGAAATTGCAAAAGCCTTTGGTAGCCAACTGTGGTGCCATTAATCATTTTCCTCCAATCCCCAACCTTACTAAGGATCTCAATATGGAATCCAATAATTCGTTGTCCCATGTGAATCGGCTCTTGAACTTTCAAAACATTGAACGAAACTGATTTCTGAAGGGTTAAATGCAGCACCCAAGTGGATTCATTCTCCTCAGGAGCCCAATAGGTGAAGATACCTTCACTAAAAATATTGTAGGGGTCAAAGCTATGGTCACCAGCACTTCCTCTTGTACTGCTGGCATTTACAATGGCTGTGCTGGCTAGATTATATGAAAATATGGACCTCCGAAGCTCAGAGAATTCTTGAAGTACTTGTATATCTTCAGCTGATATAAGGCCCGAAGAGTTTGGAGGTACATTTAATAATAAAAGACAGTTTCTGCCGACAGATTTGTAGTATATGTCAAGAAGCTGCTTTGCAGACTTTGGCACTTCTGATGCATGCCAAAACCAGCCTGGTCTTATGGATACATCACACTCTGCTGGCACCCAGTCATGACCAAATGGGTCTCCTCCCTGTGAATACCTAATTCATAGTCAAAAAGAAGAAAATGAATTCTGGCATTCAACGTTTTACTTCACAATCTTTGCCATTTTTATCTCTTAGCCTTCTAAATTAGGAGATGAAGATATTGAATAAAGATGTTTTTTCATAAATGAAAGGAATACTTAGCAAGGCAAGATTCTGCTGGTTAAACTACAATGAACCTTATCAACCCAGTTAAGCAATTAACTCTAATTACTTTGCTACTAAATCCATGAATAAGAAAATAATTTGATTGTAATTTCTGGACCCTTAAACCTGAAACCCTATAAAAGCATTTCTCCAAATAGATGAACATTACAAAGTCTGACATGCAAATGACCAGCAAAACTATGAATAAGTCCATTGTTGCCTTTGGAATATGGCAGCACAATTCTGTAATGTTGACTATGCTATTATTTTTTAGAAGTTGTTGATCAGATTGTCCAAGAATGAGAACTGTGAGGTTACAAACCAATAAATCCATTTCTTAATCTATAATTAGGGTTAAGGCTGCGTATTTCCGGACCTTCGTAGACCCCTCATCTCAGTGAAATTTTCTACCGTGATATTGTTGTTGTTATAGTTTTGAAATGTATATCCTTCTTTGACAAATTCAGTCTGAAATCTATATTATTCAGTTTTGAAGAATGGAAAAGGTGAAATTTTGCTCAGTCAAAAGCTCTCTATTAGAAGGAAAGAAATGATTATTCAAAACAGAATCAGATTCTGACTTCAGTCCCAATTGAAGGATTGACAGCAATCAAGAATGGAGCCAGACTAAACAACATATAATCCACTTCAGTTAAACACATCACCATATAAATACTCTTTCAGCAGCACATTATGTCTATCAAATCCTTGCATTCAATCCCATCTATACGTTAACGAGTAAAAGAGGTACATTTTATTTTAGTAGAATAATTAATGAAAGTTCTCCAAATAAACGAGTTGTATTTAAGCAAATTAGGGAAACATTAAGAAGAATGAAAGAAAATTCAAAACCTTGCAATGAATTTATCTACATAAGAACTTGACCCTAAGCAAGATGAGCATAAAAATAAGAAGGTAGGAACAAATGAACTTACTTGGGATCTGTACTTCCGATCTTCGCAGCACTTCGATTAAAAAGGGACCAGCAAGTGGAGCCAGCTACTCCCCTCTCATCACCAATCCACCTTGTGTCAGGACCAGCATCAGAAAAAATAACAGCTTCTGGCTGAAGTTGACGTATGAGACTAAACCATCTATCGAAAAAGTACTCCATGTCCCTTTCTTCCTCCCCTTTTGCACCATCCAACCACACCTCCTTGATCGATCCATACCTGTTGCAAAACTTTCTTTTATTAAAACATGTTGCAATATGAATAGCATGGAATGACTGTAAACATATCTCCTGTTTTCCCTTAATGGCGTCACCGAAAAGCAAGAGCTAGTACGTCACCAAGAATAAATTCACTGGAAGACTTGATATTTTCCTAAATGATAAATCAATTCTTCAGTTCTTCTCACAGAAAGTGAAAAGCTAACAAATTGCATGGAGCAAGAATCCCAAACTTTCACTTCCAAATTTTGGGAAGAAAAATGATCATATAACCATCTTTAGCCAAGCTAAAGTTCAGGTTAGAGGAATTCTGGAAATGCCGAGGCATGGAAGTTGGAAGAGAAACTAGATGCCTAGAACAAAAAGTACAGAAATCAATTTCGAGATTTTAATGGAGAATAGGAGTTAAGCAAAAGTCGTTCCGTAGATGCAAACTCAAACTTCAGTAGAAGTCCTGGAAGCACGTACTTTATAAGCATTGCCAGAAACTAGACGATTTGCTTTCTAAAAACACTCGGTTAACGAACCAAATTGCAGAAATTAGCAGTCCCAAGCAATTTCATTAAAAAACCAAATTTGGTCAGGAAAAACAAGCACCCTTAAAACACAAAAAAACGCACAAAACATACCAGGTCAATAACTCAATCATTTGTCCCATGTAAAATTCATTGTACTCCAAAGTCTCCCCGTAACAAACCTCATGTCTATCCCAAGGAGAGAGATAAAGCCCCAAGTTGACACCACCTTCTTTAGCAGCCAATGCGATCTCTTTAACGACATCTCCACTCCCATTTCTCCAAGAACTCGACTTGACAGAGTAATCAGTATATTCACTAGGCCACAAACAGAACCCATCATGGTGTTTTGCAGTGAGTATAATCCGATCAAAGCCAGAGTCTTTAGCAACCTGGACCCACTGGGTGGCGTTAAGTTGAGTCGGGTTAAAAACAGACGGGTCGGCATGGCCGGAACCCCACTCAGAGTCGGTGAAGGTGTTGGTTCCGAAGTGAAGAAAGAAAGCCATTGAGGAGAGCTGCCATTGGAGCTGAGAAGCCGTGGGGATGGGTAGAATGGGAAGTGGAGGTGGCTTATTGATACAGACGGAGAAGGGTACGAAAGAGAGCAGTAATAATAGTGAAAAATTGAGAAGATTGAGGTGGGTGTACATGGGATTGATCCGAATCTTCTTGTCTATGTTGGAAGAGGAGCGATGGAGTTTGTTAAGAGGTAGACAGATACTTGCAGGGTTGACTATTGAGACACGTTAAACGAAGAAGAGTTGGTTGGGTTTGGGGTATTACTGTAATTTGCCATTCAAAAATGACTATGATTTATCAGCCGGGGCAATTTTCCGTAATCCCGGATCTTTTGTCCAGTATTACTCTGTTCTATTCTGTCCATTTGAATTTTAACCATTCATTTATACAGGACTTACATAAATAGACATGAAACTCACATAAATAAATGGCTAAGATTCAATGGACAAGATAAGACAGAATAATATTGGACAAAAGATCCTAACTTATTGTGTGGAGTTCTAATTCTCTATTCAGTATTACTCTGTCTCATTCTGTCCATTTGAAACCTAACGTAAATGTGGCTACTACAAGCTAAGGTCAACTCGTGGGAAAATAAGTCAGTAAAGTGTAGCGTTTGTTCCGGGGGTAGACTCTGTTTGATTAGAAGAAAGAAAAGAGACAAAAGTAATCTTTGCTTGTAATGCTCTGTCCTAAGTTATGGAGTTCAAATATGCTTTTACAAATTACAAGTGAAATCAAAACGGGATGGATTTGAAACCTTGATAACCAAAGTTATTATGAATACCGTACCAGATTTGATACCGGATTGAGGTCTGGAATGGAACTATACCGATGCTGGTCAATATCAGGTACCGTTTCAAATAATTTTTTAAATTTATAAAATAGTTTCTACAATTTTTAAAATTTGCAAAATAATCCATTAGTATATTATATAGTTGTACTGTTGTATACTTTACTAGTTTACTATTTACGTCAACCATGTTTTCAAAAATCTTAATAATAAATAATAATGACAATTTATATGAAATAACAATAATTTTAAATATTTCACATATAAATAATAACCACAATTAATATAAATAAAGATAATCATCATCATACAATTATAAAATTAAAAATATTACAATAATACAA
>JANKOD010000192.1:6195435-6207901 GCA_026284645.1 Erythroxylum acuminatum
GTTCTGTCTGATTCTGATGGGACTGGGTGCTGCTGCTTGGATCCATGATTCTGTGTGACCTTGCTGTAGAATACCTGCAAAATAATGGAAGGCACGCCGGGAGTTGATCGCCGGCAAGCCCCTCCGACGCTCAAGTCAGTCTTTTTGTGAGGGTTTTGGTGGCTAAAACAAAGAAGATCAGGGTTTTAATCTCGTACCTGTATCATGGCAAAATAGTACCTTATATATGGAGTAGCCACTAGGTTTAGGTCTTCACGTAGGTCTTTACATATGCATGAGAGGTTATCACTTACGAATGGGCCGTCGACGCCTGAGCTTGGGCCTGGGCCTAGCATGGCCGACCTAACCAAATATTATTAGAAGGGGTATTATAAATGCATGAAGATATTTCTTTGTTCTTTTTCATGGGATCATGTAACTTGATTTGATTGTTTAATTGTAAAATATGTTATTTTCTATTTGGATGGTCTAATCAAATTAACTAGAACAAATTCTGCTTAATCAAGTCGAATGGTGATCCGCAAAGGCAACACTTAGGGCGAGACTTTCCACCAAATGCTTACGAAATTAGCTTACTAACATTTTTGTACTTAATTGACTTTTAGCCTTGAAAATGCATTAGTACTTACAGATTAAGAAAAGCATTAAGTTCAAATCACAAATAATTAGGAGGTTGAAAGTATTTCAGGTCCCTGAACTTGTGTAAAACGTGTGGTTAAATCCATAAACGAAAAGGATGTTTTAATATGTCATGTTATTAGTTTATAATTGCGGTCATATACTTCAGCCTGGTAGTTTTACAACATTTATATATGTTGGGTAGGAAAAACGCTGTTATGAGGTTAGTATATGGCATGCATATTCAATAAGTAGAATAACGAAGTGGTGTTGCATTAAAAAATAAAACATATATTAAGTACTGGTACATGCTCAAAAGTTTAATTACGTACTTTTCCTTTTGTTAGAGGCTTACTTTTGCACTTAAATATAAGTTGAGGATTTACTTCAGTCATCGTATCCCATAAGATCTAATGCCACGATGGTTATCAGCTACATGGTCAATTTTGAGTTCGAGTACACCATAACAGATCTTAAATTACCGTGCTTTAGGATTTAAAGACGTTATATAAAAGATATAGATTATAAATGTTACTCATTCTTTTTATATGTCTAAGAGTGCAAAGAGAGGTAGGAAGACGGAATCGCAATCCGCCACGGTGAATAACCGCAAAGAGGTCCATAAGTAGCATGACCATAATATATATCTCTGTCACGCTTACACCACCATTACATAGGCTCCATTTCAACATCTTTATATATATAGAGGGACAAATATTTAGAAAAAAATAATGTAAAATTATTCAGATTTCAATAATTGTAGAAAAAAGGTTAAATAATTAGCTGCTAAAATGTGGACAAAACCATATTAATAGTTTAATTGCATTTGGGCTGCCAGGGCCAGCTATATTATTTGTTTATTATCAAGTTTGATTGTTTGAGAGCAGTTGAGGAAGCCCCTTTCTCCTTTCTTTTTTTTTTTTTTTTTTTGTAGGAATGTCTTGTCTAGCAAAGTGCGAAGGTCAAAAGGTTAAAGGGTGTGGCACCTACTGACATTTCTGATACACGTAATATTTTTAATCTCTCATCAAACAGTATTGTTTTCCCCTTATAATTATATTATATTTTAATATTGTTATGATTTACGAGTATTATCAGAGTGCAGCCTTAGTTCTGACATGAAGCACTTGCCCTTCTTTAGGGAAGCCAATTGGGACATAGTAACAATGACTCTTTGCGAAGAAAGTAAAACTCTGCCACTAGCCATACTTAGAACTGATGTTAAGTGACCGTTTTATTACAATAATTTAAGCTGTTGTGTGAGACTAATTGAATTGGCTTTATATATTCACAGACTCACTCTATCTTGTGCTGAATAATAGGTGAGTAGTAGGATTTAAACTCACGACCACTTGGTCATAAAGACTCTGATATCATGTTAAGTGACCGTTTCACCACAATAGCATAAGCTTGTATATGAGACTAACTTAATTGATTTTATATATTCACTAACAACTGAGGATGACCATTGTCTGTCACCTTAGGTGGATATATAGTAAATATGTTGATACAGGAGTTTTCAACCTAGTCGAACAATGCCGGATCGTTAATTAATGTTAGTGTGAACTACCAAGAATTTATCAAAACTATGACTAATTGCATTGACATGGAACTCAGCCAAGTGAAGCAATTCTGAGAATCCACTAAACTCCATGGTTTATGATTAATCTGAATTTGAAGATCTAGGAGGGTTGTTGGACTTTTGATCTGAGCTGCCCTTATTTGTTGTAAAAATTTCTCTCAATAGGTTAAGTTCCTTGCAATTTTGTTATTAATGTGTTGCTTCACACTTTCTTCCTTACAGAAAAAGTTGATCGCAACAGGAAACTGTTGATCTAGACTGTAGACAATCATTTGTTCATGATAAGCTCAAGGCCTTTGACCGAGAGGGCTAGGCTTTGAATTTGTAGACTATCCCCACATGCATAACCTAGCCGACCCCCGACTTTTCACATCAGGAGTCAACATTGTTGTTATCAATCTTATTCTTAGGCCTTCCTCCCCTGTGCGAACCCCTTGGCTTAATTGAGGACGACTAACACCAATCTATAGAACTAATTGCACATTTGTTTAAGGAGAACTTTGCTGTAGGTTTTTGGAGTTAACGTCCAGCTCTCGGTGAAGCTGAAGATCAGAATAGTTGCCGTGCCCCTATAGCTTCCGAAATATAGTCGGCAACTTTAAAATGGAGAGCACAGATGACCTATCTAACTTAACTCTGTCTTACTCTGTCTAATTTAGTAACGACGCCGTTTTTGTCTTAAATAATCAAACCACGCGTTTCTTTGTCCAAGCATGTCAGATCACCTGTCTAAGCCAAGCCGTTTCTCTCCTTGACTTGAACGTCCTCACATGTTATCGAAGTCATGTTTAATAAGTTTATTATTTATGCAGAGGGCCGTCCTAGACTTAAAACAACTCTATAGAAACTTCACAATTAAATTCTTTTAAAGTATCTTAAGAATTGAATTAAGTGAACAATCAAATTTTCAATTTATGTAACAAATATAAGCGATATAATTAAAGTTAACAATCTCTGCTTTTCAAGATGCTAATTTTGAGAGTCTCAAATACAACTTGATAGTAAAATAGAGTTGGAACATTTAAGATTGGGTGCATCCTCTTATACTTTTGGGCCTATTGCATTAAATTCCCTCAACTACTACCCAAACGGAAGACGAAAAGAAAAGGACTTCTATTGCAATATTCTATATGTGATAAATGTTTTAGTTTCAAAAAACCTTACGATCTTGCCAGAATTGTAAACAACTACCATTTTCGAGGAGATGATTGCAAATATTATACTCATCAGCACATCTGAACAACGCAGTAAGTCTTCTTCAGCATATGACATACGGGTAGAATTCACACTTGCTTATGTTAAGAACACTTATAAATTACAAGTCTCCGTAATCACGGATTCCCATCTCAACGGCCGATAAAATTTCATCTGTTCGATGATTGACGGGTGCTTATCTCGTCAACCGTATTAAATATTTAATACTATTATGTCTTTGGCATATTTGAACAGAAAAATGGAACATCAAATGAAAGTTCTGCACTATACCTGGTCAGGTCTTTCTCACAAGTTAAAATGAGTTCCAGAATGCTTTAATTGTCCTGCATCACACTCCAACAAATAGGTATTAAACGTTGCATGAAATCCTTTGTCCCCAAATTTGTGTACCAATCATGTGCCACTAAATCCAAGCCATCCATTTAATAGAGGATCTATCCCCATTAAACGGTGGGAAAAGATTACCTCCTTCGTTACTGTGCACCTATCATATTCGACGAGCATCTATTCATTTAATAAATGAGAGCCGTAGAAATTGAATAGACGAAGACTCATTAAATAGAATAATGAGAATAGGTGATTTGAACCCTTAAACAGAAATAATGGGAATAGGTGATCTGAACTCTTAAACAGAGGGTCAAAGTTGATGCTAGAGGATGAATAGTAACTATGAATAGTACCTCAAATAGTACCGTAGGACCCAATTATTTTTGCTGCACAGTGTGTTACCTTACGAATTAATTAAAACAACGTAAAAGTACTATTCATCACCTTTTCTGTTTTACGTCAACTTTTCGAACGGATCACGCCAAAAAATTCGTTGAAATTTTCTCTTCTCCGTGACGTGCTGCGTTTCGCAAAATGCTTCCCATAAAAACACATCTCTGATACCACTTGTTGGGCGCAGTGAGTGTATTTTGTGAAAAGGAAAAATGAAATAAACAAAATGGACACAGAATATTTAACATGGTTCACCCTTAACTTTGGGCTACATCCACGGACAAAACTCAGAATATTTCTTCCACTATTACAAATAGTAGGTATACAGAGATAAAACCAAAGCAGTGGCTCGCAAGGTGTTTCCCAATCTAAAAATACTAACCTCACTATTTTATCACTCACCAACCCTTTAGGAAAATTTTTCTTAACTTCAGAGCATTTGATTTGCTCTGGTTTTCTTCCTATTTTTCTGTATGTTTGTTTCTGAAGCGGTGAGTGCCTTATCTAGGCATTCCACCGCGTGAAGACAGCTGCCTTGCAGTTGTCTTTGTTTTCTTCTTTTCAACAAATGTTGCATTTCTTCTTTTCAATAAAAGCAGCATGTGGCAGTGCCGCAATTGTGGAATGGATCGAGTCCCTCCATGTGAGAGGGACCCGTATCCATCAAGGACAAATACATGGTCGCTGACAAAATACTCAACTCAATTCATGCTTACATATCTGCCAAGAATGTCCAGCATCTCCTTTCCATCGAAATGAAGCGCATATGATTACTTTAACAGCCTAGTCTTTTGCATATATCCATAGTATTTGTATTCTTTTGTCCTTTTGGTAAACACTTGACGGCTTAAAGCCTAGCACAGATCTCTTTAGTTGCAATAGTTCCCACTATGGCAATGCAATTTTATTAGAATTTCAAAAACATCTCACTTAGATTATATATATGCTTAGACAAGATAAAAGCAGTCCAGGCCCTAGGCAGGGCATCTGCCCAAGGTCCATCTTCGTTACGTCCATATTCTACTTGAGTCTTACCGTTTATTACTCCCTTGCTTAGGCTCCACTCTCAATTCTTATTTTTAGCATTTATTACTATACTCCCTTGCGTGGCCAACTCTCAATTCTTATTTTTAACATTTATTACTCTCTTACGTCTTACGTGGGCTCCACTCTCAAATCTCATCCCAACGTTTTACATTTTCATGCAAAGGTTATCAAGTGTTATACTCGTACCAACATTTTTGTAAAGTCTCATTTAATGGCTGTTGAAGAGAAATGGAAGATACAAAATTTTTGGTACATCTCTTGTCTTGGCTTTCAACTTCCATGTTTAAAAATTAACATTGACTTCTTGAGCTTGTAAATTCTTGTGAAATATTTAGGTGTATTTTTTCTACACAATTTTTATTTTATATTCAACTAAAAAATTAGCAGCATAAGAATTTCACGGTTCTAACTTAAAAATTAGCAGTATAAGAATTTCACGGTTCTAACTTATAAGTTTTGAGTAATAATTTAAATGTAAAGTCTATAATTTTATGTATTTTTAGCTTATTAAATATTTAAATATCTTCTTGATAATTCATTGCAACAATTGTAGTTCATCTACTTGCAATTCTTTTTCTTTTATTATTATAAACCCATAAATTTATTGTATTCTTAAAGTATTATTTATTCATATATTATTATTTAAGTGTCGCAATTTTTTTATATTTATTTAAACTAACATAATAGTAAATTTACTTTAAATTTTAATAAAATATGATAAAAATTATTTGATAATTAAATAATGCAGTAAATAGTTATGGATATGGCAATTGCTTCGCTAAAGAATATATTTGAACAATTAACGACATTTGAAAATATTTTTGAATTCTTATTTAATTCAAAGAAGTTAAGGTTGTTGGATGATAATGAATTAAGATAATGTTACACTAATTTACAGCCACCTTTTTCTCATGATAATGAGTTCAATGTAGATTTAGATTATCTTTTTTCTGAATTAAAAGCGTTGCAAGTGACTTTGTCAAATAAGTTAATATCATCAGTTGAAATTTTAAAATTTGTTAAAGCTGCAAATTATTATCCAAGTATTTCAATTGCTTATTGAATTTTATTGACTATACCTGTGATTATAGCAGAGAAGTTTTTCAAAGTTAAAATTATTGAAAACTTACTTGAAGTCATCAATGTCACGAGAAAGATTGAAAAGTTTAACTATTTTATGTATCAAGAAGGATATGGTAGACAATATTGATCATGATAATATTATTAATGATTTTATAATATTGCTATTCGATTGTTGTTATTGCTATTTTGTTGTTACTGCTATTATTTTTAGTGATTTTATTGTAACTGACATTTACAAGATATTATTAGCTTATGTTATGATTATTTAATATTTTATTTAGTATTTAGACTTCTAAATTGAGTCATGGATATTAAATTTTAATAATAAAAATATGCTTTTAAAGTTTCAATATTTATATATTGTCGATCTATTAGGGCCTCTTTTTTTAGCTTCGCCTAGGGCCTATAAAATATTAAGAATAGCCTCGGATAAAAGATAGGTAGAAAGATATTTTAAGCGATAAGCTTTTTCCATTACTATAACTTAAACAACCATATATTGTTATGAAATTTTTTAGAGGAAACTTTTCACACTTTTTCAACATGAAAAAGTGTAAGGCCTACTCAGTTTAAAAAAAAGATTGATTTTCTTTTTTATTCCTTATTTTCTTATCTATTATAAACTTAGAAAAATAATCACAATTTATAATTAAACTAAACAATTTTTATTTAAATGTTGTAATAATTTTATTAAAAATTAGATGTTCCAATAGTTATTATACTATAAAGCAAAATAAAAGGTAAAAATGAAAGCATTATAACTGAGAAAATAAATTTAATGTCATGTAATAACTCAATAAAACATTTCTTAAATATTGAATTATATTATTTACCCAGATTATGAATAAAATATAACATATTACACTATATCCAATAACATTTGAATATTTTTATTCAAGATAAACGTAAAAAGGAGATAAATAAGGACTTTATTTATATGAAATGATAGTTGAGTAATTATAAAATCAATTGAAAATCAAGTGGTCAATGTTTGAAATTATGTGTAAAATCACAAATGTCACTAAAAACAAATTAGGTTAGTAAATCTGAGTTGTTTATAAAAGAAGTATATATATTTAGATTGAAAAGGTCAAATTTAATAAAATTTAAAAATATAGCTTTTATTACGTAAAATATGCATGATAGTAGAGATTTTTTTTTGGAAAATGAATTGTGTATATACTATAGATGAAACTACTATAAACATTACAAAAGTTCTAGGCTATTAGCTGACATTCATGTTACAAAAAGATTTGAGGAATTTAAATGTAGTATGGTGAATATGTCATAAGATAAAAAAGCTAAGAGTTATAAACGCCATCTTCGTTGCATGTCCATAAAGAGACTATGCTACACTTTTTTTGCATAGATGCACTCACGGATCAGGTTAACAAGGTTATCTACGATCAGAAATTTGTCTTCCCTCTTATCATTGAAACGTCTATTATTACGCTCCTTCCATATGGTGTAAATGAAGTGGGTGAAGGATGCTTTATAAAGAGAGGCATTAGTTTGTCCTGGCTTGGAGTTTCTAATAATCCAGTGTAATGCATGCTCACAGTTGTAATGATAATTATTTTCCGGTAACAAGTGTAATATTCTGCTCCAAATAGCTTTGGAATAGCTACATAGAAAGAATAGATGGTCCTATCTTCCACTGCCCTGTTGCAAAGTAAGCAAGTATTATCAGCTACGTTACGATGCCATTGGCTCATGGTTTGAAGCCTACTCTTGATCGCAAGCCAAGTGACGAAGGAAGCCTTAGGGCTAATGGTATTTCTCCACAATAGATCAAATCAGGGGACAGTAATGTGTCTATTGGAAAATAGTTGATAACGATTGGTGAATTGGCCACTTGGGTTCAGCCCCTGTATAATAGTATCTTCATTCTCAACTGAAGTTTGTCGAGGGAGGTATACCTCTAAACTCAACTTTCCATTCTTCATTAACAATCAATGAGGATACTTTGTGATAAAGAGGTACATGATTCCTTAGCTATAGAAAAGGAGTATGCTGCACGATAGGACCGATGTCGAGCCAATTTTTGATCTATATCGATATCTTTTCTCCATTCCCGATGGGTGTTTAATGCGAGGATAAATGATCTCCCTCATCTTCATCATTTGCTTAAGAATCGGAGATTTGCCCTTAGTGAAATCAGTTTTCCAGAAATTCAAATTCTTGAAATAGTATTCATCCGACCATTTGATCCATAAAGCGTTACAATCGGTATATAGCCTCCATGACCGCTTACACATTAACACTTTCTGCATATTTGATACCGAGATGATCCCAAGGCCGCCTTGCTTTTTTGGGAGAGTAACCTCACTCCACTTAGTCCTTGCCTTCTTTGAGTTTCCAAGTTGACCAGACCATAAAAACGCCTTCATTATTCTGCCTATATCTTTTATGACTCTCTTTGGCATTGCGATATATGCAGTCTAATGTAGATGTATACTAATAAGCACTGAAATGATAAGTGTTATACGAGCTGCATAAAATAAGTATCTATTTTGCGATGCCATCACTCAAGATTTGAGTCGTTCAATAATCAATAAGTTGTCATAGAATTTAGGCTTGTGTGCTGTAATGGGAACTCCAAAATAATTGAAGGATGTTGAGACATTATGAAGGCTAGTGTGGCACTTGATGTTGCCCAAAATCCTCACATTTGTTGATATACATAAACTGTTGAATTGTATTGTTTCATGCGGCCTGCTATACTGAAGCTTGTGGAGGACCTAGCTATGGCAGTCAAGGTGAAGAGGAAAGGGAGGCTAAAGATCAAGTTGAAGGTTCCTAGACATATGAGGAAATTAGAGTTAATGAATTTGGGAATAATTCAGAAGTCTATGCATTCAAAAAATGAAATTCGAATGATTGAAGATCAAGGCTGGAAGAATAAAGAAAAGGTTGAAGTAAGCTGCAGTGGAGAAGAAGAAACAAAGTTTTGAACATTCATTTAAAACCTGAAGAAAAAACATGAAGCAGAAACAAAAATTGTAATGAAGCTGACAAGACACTTTACCAAAGTTGGAGAAAGAAAAGAATTCAAAGCATGATCATCCGAGTATGTCCAGTCCGTACCACATGTATATACTTGTGGTCCTGCAATATCAGAATTTTATTCTCTGCAGCCTCCAATACCACTAATTGATATACTGTTAGAGTTTGTTATTTTCAGAACATCAATATTGTCTGTGTTATTGTTGAACCAATGAGAGCAAGATACATGTCAAAATCTTGCTCCTTAATTATCTTTTGTTTTTCATTTTCAGCCATTGATGTAAAGTGAACTGAAAAAGGTGTAAGAACTAATATAAAAGGCTCCAATTTACTTCATCTTGAATCAGACGCAGAAATATATGAAAAAGTTGTTCTTCATCAATCTGTGGAAAGAAAACCTTTGTTTTTTATTTTTTTTGGCTTATCTTAAGTAGATTTGGAGTTGTGTTATGGAAAAAGCTTAGAGTGGAAAGAAACAGACATTGGTCTTGAAAATCCATTTCTAATGTGTTAGAAGAAATTTTATAGTTGTAATCCGAAGCCACAACCATTCACCAAACACTTGAGAGAAGCATACATTGTTCATTTGAGAGACAATTTCATTACAAATTACAAGAACTACACTTAGAGGATTAAAACTGAATGTTGGTCCTCTAAAATATTACACTTTCTTGAAGCATAAGCATTTAGTTCAATAGCTGTTCTAGAAAAGCTTCGACCAACAACACCTTTTAGTTTGTGGTTTGAGCGAAGAAGGAGATGCTAGGCCAAAGAAAGACGATCCTACCTGTGATAGTACCTACAAGATGATCCTACCTGCAAGAGTACCTATGAAACGATCCAACTTGCGAGAAGTGACGATCCCAACAAAACCTTTGAGTTTATGGTTTAGGCGAAGGAGAGACGATCCAACCTGTGAGAGTAAAAAGGTTGTGTGTTTGATTCACATCGGCTGCGGGACGAACCAATTTGTGAGATTCAGAAGGTTAGGTGTTCGATTCACATCGGCTGTGAGATGATTCAACCTGCGAGACGATCCAACCTACGAGATGGATTGCTCTTATCGAGGCTACGGTGTAAGCCTAACCATTAAGAAAATAGATGAAAAGCATTCCTTACACAATATTAGCTTGTTCAATAAACTAGAAAAGCCTTCCATAACAAGTGCAAATAGATAAGGAGACAAGGGTCTGTTATTTTGGTGGCTCAATTTCTATCCCATATTGGGAAGAAATGAGAATGGGAGGAGTTTTTCAAGTGATAAGAGAACTCCTCCCCCTCCTATTCTATATCTATCCCAAAATTTGATGTATACTCTATATCTGTATACATATCAAATTTCGTATTCTCTTTTTAATAAGAGCAGGCTGCTTTAAGTGGCGCTCGAGGACTAGGTAGAATTGACCAAACTCTGTTATCAATTTTCAGAAGTGTTCTTTCCTTATCTCTTTTATTTATTCCTCATTTATAGTATTCAATATTATTTGTCAGGTATATTTGTAGTGTTGTGTTCAATTATTTGGGTGTATTTACTATTCGTGTGTGTACACGGGTTAGGTTGTGATAAATACACCGTACATGTAATTTCTATCTAGGAGGTCGGGTTTTAAGTGGGACCATTTGTGACCCCTCCGCCCTTTCATGGGATTTTACGTAAAATGGTAATATTGTCTTAGGAGTCCATTTGACGGTCTTTCTTGGGTATTACTAAATCGAATCACTTAACTAGTTGATTACCTTAGAGGGAAAATTACCCAATTTTTTCTAGCAAGTGGTATTAAAGCCAAAGGTTCGTCCTTTGTTTGCTTGTATCATCGCGCATCATCACAACTAGGCCTTTTGATTCTAAGGTCCCTAAATAGATGAGATTTTTTTAAAATTCAGCACGTACCGAACATCCTTCAAAATTCTGGTGGATCCATCATGATTCTTCAGCTTGATTGAACATATCCCAACTGTTTTACATGAATTGTCATTGCCTATGTAAACAACTCCACCATCAATTTCTTCAAAATCAAAGAACCACTCCCGAATGGGAGACATATGATAGGTGCAACCTGAATCTAGAATCCACTCGTCTGAATGGAATGTTGAAGGTGATACCACCAAAGAGACATCTGACTCTGCATCACTTTTACATTCTGCAACATTTGCATCTTGTGGAGCCTTCCCTTTCTTCTTCAACTTTGGATAGTCTTTTTTCTAGTGCCTTTCTCATGATAGAAAGCACACTCATCTTTGGCAACTTTGCCTTTTGATTTGGATCTTCCTCTTCTCCCCTTCGACTGGCTCTACTAACGACGTCTTGCCACAAATGCTTCATCTTCTGTAACCGCTTTACTTTTCTTTTTATCTTGCTTTCGCAATTCGTGACTATACAAAGCAAAACACACAGCTTCTAAAGAGACATTCTCCTTCCCATGAAGTAAAGTAGTTTCTAAGTGTTCAAATTCATCCGGATAGGATGATAACAACATCAAAGCCAAGTCTTCATCTTCAAATTTCACATCCAAATTCAACAGGTTTGCTACTAACTGATTAAGCATAATGATGTGATCATTCATAGTAGTACCTGGTCGGTAATCAAATCAGAATAGACTTTTCTTCATAAGGAGCTTATTCTGACCACTCTTTTTCAGAAATTTGTCCTCCAATGCCTTCCATAATTTGTGTGCAGAAGTCTCGTTCTTGATAGCATACTTCTGCTCTCTAGATAGACATGATCAAATTGCTCCACATGCCAATCGATTTATGATACTCCAATCCTTATCTTCTACATATTCTGGTTTCTTTTCTTCAATAGCTATGTCAAGGCCCTATTGGAAAAGGGAATCCAGAACCTCGCCTTGTCACATGCCAAAATGACCAGTACCGTCAAGGCTCAGTTGAATGAAAAGTTCGAGATGAAGATTTGGGAGAAGGCAAGAAGATTCTCAATATGAAGATAAGCAGGGACAGATCGGGAGGCAAGCTTTGGCTAACTCAGAAGTAATATTTGAAGAAAACACTACAACGTTTTCGTATGAATAAAGATATAAAACCTGTAAGTACTCTGCTTGCTCCTCATCTGAAGCTTAGTAACCAGTTATATCCAAAGATGGATGAAGAACGGGAATAGATGGCGAAAGTCCCTTATGCTAATGCAGTAGGAAGCTTGATGTATGCAATGGTGTGTACGAGACCCGATATTTCACA
>JANKOD010000192.1:6256109-6279809 GCA_026284645.1 Erythroxylum acuminatum
ATCAAATTATGAAAAGCATTAAGAACAAATTGCAATAATCAAACCTTTAAGTAAAAACGGGCATAAGAAATTAAACGCGGAAAATACCAATTAACCGAGTTTACATCAAGGGTTCCATTAAAATCCTAGAATGAAAATATTATTTACTCATAATGATAGTAGCAACAATGGAAATAATAAAAACAAGCATTATGAATATGAAATGAGTAGATGGAATGGAAGAACAAATGGTGATGTTGCAACAAAAACTTGTTGCCTCCAGCGTCTTCGCTAGCTTCTTAGTGTGCGTCTCCTCCTTGTAACACTGGTAGCTCCTTGTCTTGGTAAATTGATTATAACGTGAGTGGCTAATGTCCTCTCAATGGAGCCCTCCTGTTGTGTTTTTACGTTGAAGCTTGTAGAGTATGAAGTTGTCTAATCTTCATGGAGAGTTGTCGTTGGTGCCATTTAGAGAGTGAGTAAAAATGAAGAGTAAGATGGTTGATGGGCCCACCTTAGTGATAAGTGAGTGGAGAGTTTAAATATAAAATATGGTGTGGCCCTCTCTTTTTTTTGTTTGTAACGTGAATCAATATCAAAGTGATGGGTGGGTCTCACGTTGGTGTTGATTTTGTGTAAAGTTAGGAGCCTCCCTCATGTGCTTTGCGTGAATGGTGCTTGGACTGTGTGTCACATGCATCACAGCTGCCCTATTGCGCTAGCTAATATGTGTGAATTTCCTTGATTTATTTGCTGCTCCTGGGACCCCCTTAGCTGCCTTCTATAGTGTTTAATTTTTATCTCTCCACGCTGCGTTCTCAAGCCTCCAATTACCAAAGATCTTCACTGCATGCGTAATCTACTCTATGGCTTGTTCTCCACTGTGCAATGATGTTGACAATTTAATCATTTGAAAGCTTAAAAAAAACCTCCAGCTGTGCCGTCCCTTGCTGCGTGAATTGCTGAAATTTTGCTCTTATGCGTGCGTGACTCTGTAGCTGCCTCACTTAGCTATTTTGCTGTCTTCTTGTATCATAATTTGCTCTCCTCTTGTAGTTAATTCATGGGACCCAACTGATTTGACAATTAAAATTGCTACCTTGTAAACCTGTTGTTCCTGCGTGAATGTTCCTGTCTGCACTCTCCCATGTAAATTAATTTGCTTCTGTGCGTTACCTCCTTTTATTGATTGTGTGTTGCTCTTGATTTATTTCTCTCTTGTCCGTATGCGTTACTCTTCTCTGATTTGCAACGCAGTCACTTGTTGCATGCTCCTCCAATCAAAAGCCTCCAACCCTTTTGTTTAGTCCACGCCAGCCCCCTTTGTTGATTTATTTTCTATGGCCTCATTTTATTGTTGCCCACTGCTTCCTTGCGTGATTATTGTGTGCCGCCCACTAAGCTTGCTATGCGTGATAGTCCCATGGCCTTCTATTTGCTTTGAAATGCCACCTGTTGCTTCCTCATTGCTTGATTTCATTAAGCTAATTTCTCCCACTCAACGCTGTGATTAGACAATTAAAATTGTCTCCTTAGTTATTCCGCGTGAAGCTCCTTTTCTCCTTGTATTCAGCTGCTGGTTGTATTTTATTGCTCATGTGATTTTAATTTGTTGTCCTCATTTGTGCCATGAACGTCCCTACATGACAATTTGAAAAGATGCCACGTTGCTTGTCTATTTCTTGTCTTGTTTGTTTCAACAATATATCAGCATGTTCAACCTAGCAATAAATAAAAATTAAACATCAGTTAAGGATTTTATCTTGAAAATAGGATTAAAATTATATAAAAATACATAAGAAAATAGATGATAATTCACTCCTATCACTAACAACAAATTAATATAGTTAATTTGACCAGCGGATAATATCAACGGTTTATTTAAAGATGTTTGATAAAATTAACTATTTAGTATTAGCTGTTTATGTGTAAAAATGACTTATGAGGGTATAACTTAAAAAAAAGATTTATAAGGACATGAGTATTAGTTATTTATATCTTAGTATTTCTTTGAATATTCTCATAAGAATTTAAAAAGAGCAAAATAAGTCAACACTATCATTTTCTCCAATATCTTCCATCGAGCCTTAAGAACACCGAAAGTCCTATCAATAAAACTTCTTAACAATGAATGAATTCGATTAAAAACTTCTCAAGACCCTATAGAATTGGCAAGGGCAACTGAAAAACTTGAGAGATCACTGAAATGTCACTAAAAATAAGCTTGAGAATGAGTTTACTCGGATCACACCATGAGTTTTTCCTCAAATGCAGCACTAACGAGCTTAATATGAAATTGTGTATGTAAAAATGATATCAATTTAACTTCTAATTTAAAGAAATATAAATTTTTTTTGTTATTTTAATTTTAAATTTTTAAATTTTTAAATTGAAACTATTTTTTAATACATTAAATTTAAATAAAATTATTTTTAAAAACTATTTATATTAATCTCTTAAAATTTAAACTTAGATAAAAATAATTAATTTTAGATTAAATTGAATTATACTAAATATTGATATCAAAAGGGGCTTAAATATCATATATATATATACAAAAGTAATTAATATAATATAATTAGAGATAACCTATTTAAAAGTTTTTAATTTTTTTGAAAATTTTAATATAATATTAAATATTTTAATTTAATCACTAACTTTCTAAATTTTGTATAAATTAAGACAATTTTATATCTCTATCTCTATCTTTATCTCTACCAATCTCTATCTCTTTAAGTAATTTGTGATAACTTTTGGATATAATAGCCTTTTAGTCATTTAATTTGAAAAGTAGCATTTTCAAAATCAGCGGATTAAGCTTAATCCGCCAATCTAATCAACTGATTACTAAGCATAATTATCAGCAATTTGACATAATCAAATATCTAAAACCTTTCAATCTGCCAAAAATGACTGATAAGTTATTTACCAAAGAAGGTCATTCTCATCTTTCGAGAATATTAATTAGTATAATTTTCTTTTACCCACCACTTTGTTCTACATTTGGTACCGGAGTGTGTTAAAAACATAGGAGTTAGTGAGTTTGTGTTTCCAAGGACACGATCTGGGATCGTGATATGAGGAGATTCTGTCGAAATACAATCACAAACTATGAAGATTCTTGATATGGGATCAAGATAAATTTGGTGAAAGTGTTGGGCACTACAAGGGTGTCATAGCAGATCTCGCATCCTCAAGTAGTTTGATCAAGAAGCTCACCAATAATAACTATGACAGCAATAAATGAAAAAGATTTATGGAACATTGTTTGTGGTGAAGAGACAAGCCCATCAACAAATGAAAAAGATAATAGAAAATGGAAGATTAGAGCTGGAAATATTATGTACATGTTATCTGCAATTGTAGAAGATGAACTTTTATAGCAGAATAGGGACTCAACGACTCCGAAGGAGGCTTGAGATACTCTAGCTATACTTTCACGAGAAAGAGTGCAAAGTTGCACCTATTAGAATTTAGAAAATGAGCTCACGTCTGTCAATCAAGGAGACATTATTTCACCAAAATAAAATCTATTTACAATGAAATTTGCAACACTGGATTCAAAAAATGCAATTAGTGAGGCGCGTAAGCGAAAAATTATTATTCATGGATTAAATCTCAAATATAATGGAATAATTTATAGCTATTTGAGCCTACTGTAAGGAGCTAACTTTATCGGAGTTAGAGAATATCTTGACCAATCAAGAAGCTTTGAACAAGCAAATGTCCGAAGTTTCAATAAATACAGAGGACAAGGTTTTCTTCACTAAAAACAGAGTGTCTTGAGAAGACAAGAAAGTTACAAGATTTAACGACAAATGAGAACGCTCAACAAAAAGACAATAAGGTTAGGTTCACAGCAAAGGGGAGGTAAATGCCCCTGAAACAAGGATGACAAAGAAGAAAAGAAATATCATCATAAAAAAATAATGCTACAAGTGTGAAAGAAAAGGCCACTTTACTCGATACTATTGGACCAAGAAGGTTGAAGGAAATGACGTCATATTCACACAAAATGAAAGTGAAGAAGAATGGAATTTTTCATGCCTTATTTGCTATAGAAGAGTCTAGTTTTATAGAAGAATTATAAGGTTTATTGACCTTATATAGTACATACAATTCCCAATTCACCTAAGTTAGTTTTCTTGGACTGAGAAAATAACACATAATGGATATCAAATCATCAAATAAGAATAAGACAAAATTAATAGAGTTAAATATTTCAAAATTCATCTAAATAATGTAACTAGAGGCGTAATCCAAAAATAATGAAGCTCAGAAATTTGTTGAAGAAAAATATAAATATGTATTAGGGTACTTTATGAATGATATGGTTAATTATGATGGTGACTGAATTATTGACTCTAGTTACTCCAACTAGGTAACTGGGAACAAAGAGAATCTCCTAAACATGTCGGAGTACAAAGGAGAACATGTCATGGTGACATCATATACCTCAAGGTTGTCCATTGCTCATATTGGCAAGATAGTTATTGTCCTTTGTTCTAGCTCACACATTAAGTGCAACTGGACCATGTTTATCATGTACCTGAGATGAAAAATAATTTATTATCAGTCTTATAACTAACATCTTTAGGCAATTATATGGTGTTTAGGCCTAAAGATGTAAATGTATATCGAAGTTTGAGACATACAATTCCAACACTAATGGAAGGAATGCTACTCAAGTTTGTTTATATCATGTTAGCATAAGAGGCATATATAGAGAAGACCATAAAAAAAATGAGACAACAGATTTATGGCACGTAAAGCTCAAGCATGTGGTCTATAAGCATTTGAAGCTAATAATGAAGAAATCCATGGTTAGGGGCTTACCAACTTTAGAGATATGAGACTACATAATTTGTACTAGATGTTAGTATAGTAAAGCTCACAAGCTACTCTATGAAGAGTCCAAATACAAAACATAAGAACTATTGGAGTTAGTGTACTCAGATTTTTAGGATCAGTGAAGCAATTATCAATCAGTAAAAATTGGTCTATGATTATATTTATTGATGATTTGTTGAGGTAGATATGGATAAACTTTGTGAAGGAGAAATTAGAAGCTTTAACAAAGTTTAAGGATTTTAAGGAGATCACTGAAAGGGAAATATGATACAACATTTGTTGCCTAAGCAACAACAGTAGGGGAGGTATACTTTGGAGAAATTCATTCAGTATCTTCATGAGTGCATAATATAATGATAGTTAAATTGCCAAAATACTATGCATTACAATCGAGTTGCAAAAAGGAAGAATTGACACTTAGCGGAGGCATGTCGGAGTATGTTGCACGCTCAAAATATTCCACCATGATTTCAGGTAGATTGTACGAAAACTGTTGTGTATGTAATTAACAAGCTAACTCAAGTTGGTTTATTTTTTCATATAAGAAACTATAGGACATAAAATCATATATAAGTTGTTTTAAAGTTTTTGGTTTTGTTTGCTACACGTTTGTGCCTAATAAGAAATATAACAAGTTTGATTAAAAGGTGGTTTGTTGTGTTTATGTGGGTTATGATAATCAGTAAAAAGGACGGATGTATTGCAATCCAACAACTAGATGATGCTATGTATATAGAAATATAGAATTTGACGAAGCATCTTTATGGTAGTCCCCATGAGTAGCATTATTGTTAAACTTGAACGAAATTGAGGACCAAGTATAAACATAATGTATAAATAGAAGCCAAAGAAATATATCCATCACAAAAAGAAGTCGTTAGTGTTGAGCCATCACTTAATCAAGCTAAAGCAATACCACCACATAAAAGGAAGAATATGTGGCAGATTAGAATACACATTAGGACTCCAGAAGAAGAGAGGCCATATTACATAGAAGAATTGGAGGATGTAAATTCTTAGATACAACTAAGAAGATCTTCAAGGATTTGGAAGCTAAATCTTAAATATATGAATGTGTCGTTGTTAGAAGATAATGTTGTAAAAGAGACAATTATGTATGAAGAGGTAGTCCAAATAAAATAATGGAGAGATGTAATAGAAGAAGAAATCAAGGAATTAAAATAAAATGAAACTTAGGAGTTAATACCACTTACCAAAGTACAAACCATCTCATGTAAATGGGTATACAAATTGAAGACTCGAATTGATGGATTGGTGGAGAGATACAAGGCCCATTTAATGGCTAGAGGTTTTTCATAAAAATCCGATGTTAGTTATACAGAGACATTTAGTTCGATATCAAGATCACTACAGTACGTGTGTTGTTAGCTCTGATAGTTAACAAATCTTAGAGATTTTGGTAGATGGATGTTAAGAATGCATTTTCGTATGTAGATTAAAAAATATACATAAAACAATTGAAGGGTTTTGAGAGCAAATCTCGGCTAAATTATGTATGCAAATTGAAGAGATCTCTGTATGGATTGAAACAAGCACTAAGAGCATAATATGGTAAGATAATAGAATTTTTGTTGCGAATATTCAGTGGCACCAACATACTGAGTTTGTTTGTGAAAGTTTGGAAGAATAAGATAGTTATAGTGCTAGTTTATATAAATGACCTTATTATCACATGGGGCAACAAAGAGGAGGTTCATCAAACAAGAGACAATTTGTCTATATGCTTCCAAATAAAATAACTTGGAGAGTTAAAACACTTCTTAGGACCTAAAATTGACAGAACCAAAGATGAGATATTTCTATGCCAACAAAAGTATGCTCAAGATCTACTTGAGAAACATGATATATTAAATTGTAAGTCAATTTCAACACCTCTCGAAGTTAATTCTAAGTTATGCTATATAGAAGGAGAGGGATTGAAGGATGCCATAATGTCTAGACAGCTAATGGGTAGTTTAACCTACCTAATTTTAACACGACCTAACATATCATGCATTGTGGGCATGGTAAGTCAAGTCATGCAAAATTTGAGGAAGATGCATTTAGATGTTGTACCTTGAATTTTAAGATATAAGTGCTATTGATTATGGGATATTATATAAGAAAGATGTGTCATATGAAGTTATAGGATATTGTGATGCTAGTTATGTTGGTGACCATAATACTCGTTGTTTAACCACTGGATATATATTTAGTCTTGGATCTAAAGTCATATCTTAGTGCAATAAGAGAAAACCTATTAATCTTTATTAAATACAGAAGCGAAGTATAAAGCAACAACTATAGCAGCTTAAGAGTGCACATGGTTAATGCAACTATTAATAGATTTACATCAACCAACTGACTATACAATGAATTTATATTGTGATAACTAGACTGTAGGTCGCTTGGTAGAAAATCTAGTTTTTTATGCAAGAACTAAGCACATAGAGGTGCACTATCATTTCATATGATAAAAGGTGTTGTAAGGTAAGATTGAGATGAAATATATCATAACAGAAGAACAAGTTACAGATACATTTACCAAGGAACTAAGCACAATCAAGTCGGAAGAATTTCGAAAGCAGCTTTAGATGATTCCAAGAATAACATTACAGAGATTAGTTGTTGAGATAGAGTGCTAAATGATCACCAAATCATCTCTCTCTAGAAGTTTCTGACAACTCTAAGAAAGTTTCAAGAAAATGAAGGAAATATCTACTCGCAAAAGCATAAGGTGGTTAAATGGATAAATATTTAGAAAAACAAATTAGTGGCCATAAAGAAATTGAAAGAAATTAACGATAATAAAAAGCTTTACAATATTTTACAATAAAACGGTAAATGAAATTTCACTTGTCCATACTTCTCCTATAAATAAGATTTGTTGTGCTATGTTATAAAATAGAGTAGAAAAGTGAGATGTTATTGAGTGTAGAATTGAAAGGAATTGGACACCTTATTGTACACTGTTATCTTTTGAGAATATTAATTAATATAATTTTCTTTTACCCACCACTTTGTTTTACATTTATTATATTCCTTAGTTTAGGTTTATTATCATAATCTAATTACCGCTTATATTAATGTCTATTGGATTAGAAATAAATTGGATTTTACATACACATTTATGTAAAAGAAAAGATCCCTTGCAAATTATACATATATGATACATATTGATATCTTATTAAAAATTTAGTTTGTTTATCAATCGAATAAAAAGTGAGTACTACTATTATTAAAGTTACATTTATCAAGATGTGGAAAACTTATGAAAATGTAGTACTCTGAAAGAACTTCAATGCTTATATATCTTGTTAAGAGAAAACTTGCAGTTGAGTTTTATAATATGAGAAAAGTGAACAAATATAATGGCTTAGAGTGGAGCAGGAGCAACATTACCCAATGTCTATTATGCGAAAGCAATTGAAGATGTTGGTAACATAGTGGGCTTAGTTTTAAACTATAAATTGTGCTCATTCATGTGGGGATCGAAGCATTACTATAGTATAATATTAATATTAGTTAATATTATATATCGTTTCAGATTATCTTTAAAAGTTTTAAATAATCTCAATTTTATATAAATAATTTTTTAATTTTTAATAAAATTTATCTTTTAAAATGTAAGAATCATGTGAAGTTCTTTTAAAGGCTTGAACATTACCATCAACTTGAATAATTAAATTATATTAATTTTAACTTTATTAATAGATAATATTAAATAGTCAAATAATTTTAATATATCTAATATATTAGATTATAAAAGACTAAAATAAAAAACTAATTAAAACTAATTCGAATGTTATAAATATATGAATAAATTAAAAATGATTAAATAATTTTATCAATTTTAATGTGAAAGCAAAAAACTAAAAATATGATTGGATTCTTTAGCTATAGTTATGCTTTATTCTATTTATTTATTATACCTAAATTGAGTTTACTTGTTTATGTTGTATACATAAAGGCAATAAATATTGATAAAAATAAGAAATTTTTGGAAAATATCTTCAAAACATTTTGAAAAAAATAAAATAAACAAAATATTAAAACTAAAAATAAATATATAGTATTTGAAGGATGGAAATAGTTAATGAGCATTAAATATATTAAGTTTTAAACAAAGTTTTAAATATAACAAATTTAGATTTTAAGACTCGTAAAATATAATACTCTACTAGTTAATTTTACGATAGAACTAACGATAAAAGTAGAGAGTGATTTTTCTTCTTAAATTCATCTGTAGAGTAAAATTACTTTATCTCGTCTCTCAATCCCTTTTTTCTTTTTTTTTGCAAGGAGTTTAATGTCCAAACTGCTTGTGTTAAGCATAATGACCATCCATGTTAGAAAGTGCCTAACTCACCCCCAAAAGCTAGCTCAAGAGGGGGAGGTTTGCACATTATTATAAATTCTTGAATACTCTTATAGCTGTCCGATGTGGGATTCCTAACACTTCTATTCATATCAACTTAGGGGGCGCTTGGTTCATAGTGGATAATGTGAATAAGAATATGAATGAATATAGTAAGGAATGAGAATGGAGTATAGCCAACAATGAATCCCATTCTTCTGGTAATCTAGAGGAATGGAGTATTGCTGAAAATGAGGGAATAAAAATATTACATCTGTTGATTCCAAACATGAGTTTTCATTTCATACCCACCCATACCTTTTTTTTTCCCATTACCTCCAAACAGGTACCTCCTTAATGTTAGTAATATCTTTCTTCAAGAGCTAAGTTTTCTGCTTCAACCTCTTGGTTTTGTTGAACTTCTTCATTCATACTATATTTGATGTCCTTAAGAAATTTTTTAAGGTCCTAAATAAGTTTATTGTGCCTGATTTTATCGTCTAAATTTAAAACTTCTTAAATTTGAGTCCTACTTTTTTCAAATCTAATACTTTGCTCTTCGTTCACGTTGTACCATCTTCCACAATCTTTCTCTTAGTTTATATGCTCAACACCTTGTTACAGGTTCTTCACCCACCATTTCATCTTTAATATATGATTTTTGCACTACTTTTTCTATCAATGATCTTTATTCTGTTTGTTATTTTTTGGCATTGAAGCCGTAGCTACTACACCTGGTGACTTTCTCCTTGTTCAAACCAAACATAATTGAGACCTCTTTTACCCTACACGCCTTAGACACCTCTAAACGTGTTCCTACTCCCATTAGACTTATCTTACTTTTCTCCAAAAATTAGATCACCCCTTATTGATTCCACAAAATACCGTACCACTATTAGAGTCTTTCAACACTTTTGCTTTACTCGACTTTACATCAATTTATTGAAAATAATGTCTCCTAATTCCTTCCTTGCCATACCAATGTACACTTGACTATGTTTAGTAGATTACATACTATCTAAAATCTCCACCCTCGTATGATACTGACTTAACTAAAGTCACTTCTCTTATTCTTAATACCAATTATAATATTAATTAGATTGATTATCCTAATAATCAATGTTCTACCTCTAATCACTATATTTTTTAGTTATAATCTTATCTCTTAAAGTGACAGAAAATACGTATTGTTTATCATTTAAGTACTAAGTCTAAATAGCAACGCATTGCACTTATTGTTGTTGAACTATGGTAAATCACTTCCTTACTTGAAGAACTTGGTAATAAAATGATATAAATTGCGTTCTAAATAGCAAAGTATTGCACTTATCGTTCCAACGTCTTACGAGACATATAGCATATATTAATAAAATGTTACAAAATTAAATAATGGTAACACTCAATAAAAATCTTACTAATATATGAGATATGAAAAGATCTAATATACGTGGTCTTATTTTTAATTAACATAAAATTAATTACTTTGAATAGAATAGCTATATCTAGATTAAAAACAACATTATAATAGTATAGTTTAAGTATGTGTTAAAAGAAAATTTTAGAAATACATAATCATAATTCATTCGGTAACAAAAGAATTCAATTTAAAGCTACCAATCTCCATTTAAGTGAAAGTGATCGAACATTAACTTTACTCTTTCTTTAATGTTGCATAGCGAGGCATACGGAATAAAGATAATAAAAGGTGAAAATTTGAGAAACATGGGATGGACACGTGTAAAAAACCCAGAGTACGGATTTATCCTAAGAACATCCTTTTTCACTGTCCCCTCTCACAGTGAATCACGTGTCCGTTTGACTTCCAACAAAATCTCAACACGTGTATTGATGGTGACTTTGACCAATGTCGACTCGACACCTCGTGAGAACTAGGGTGCGGGGCTGTCTACATGATCAGTGACTGCTTGCTTTCGACCTTTTGATGTCACCAATCACATCATTTCGTAAATGTGGAGGTTTAAGATAAAAAAGATGCTTCTCAAATCTCAATGCTTTTCTTAAGTTCGAAGTTCTAAAAAAGATTTTTAATAAGGGATTTGATTAATTATAAAAATATTAAATTCATCTATTTTTAAACTTTTTTAATTATTTTAATAATTTGTATTATTAAAAATTTATCACTTTATTAATTAATTAGTCGATTTTTTGTAAATTAATAGTTCTTAAAAAAAGGTATGGGTGTAGTAGTTTCGCAAAATCTTCTAATTATCGCAACCGTTTCTAGCACAATAAAAAACTTAAAAAATTAAACGCACAAATATAAATAAGCATCGAAATTTAGTAACACAGTTTGACGCATCTTGACTACGCCTGTAGGACCCTCACTCAATTTAATTTTTTCACTATCGACAATAGTTTTAGACAAGGTTTTACTGAGCCAACACCACTCAACCATTGTCATTATCTCTCGTCCTCACTATCCGTGAAAGAATTTCACATCCAATAGTATAACTATCTCATACTAACCTCAACAGAGAATTTTTCCCAATAATCTTATAACGAAAGAACATTAAATAAAAAACTGAAGTGGTTAAACAACAATCAACATAAATAAAAACACTTGAAAAAGAAACAAATAACAACTTCTCAATATTTTAAGCTTTTCCAAAGAATAATTTGATTGTTGTTCACCATTGACACTAATTGATTCACAAACCCACAACTGCATCATTAACACATTCATCAACCAAGATACACGCAGCCCACAGAAAAATCATTAACAATTGTTGCTGCCCAAGATGGAGTTGTTGACACACACTACATGCAGTCAACTAAAAACAATGTAGTCAAGAAGTCACACACCCATAGAGTCGCACTTGCCCAATCTGCCGCTACCTGGAAATATTATGCACTCCACTTCAACGTGATTTGATACACACGTACTCCTATTCCAGTTTTTACTCGTACACCTTCAGCCAGTCATCAAACCAAGCAATCACGCAACATCTCTTAAATCACCAAAATCATTAGATCAAGGTTTCACAATTAACCCGAGACTACAATCAACACTGAAACCAAAGAATCACCAAAATCACTCGTGTATTATAGCAGAAGCAAGATCACGCATACCTTATCAGGTAAACGCCCAGCCAAAATCTTCATCAAATCACTAACGTTTCAAATGTAGAAGCTGGGTCACGCACATAGGAATCTTTTTGACAAGAAAACCGGCCACATCACACTCCTTTAGCTATCTCACAATATACTCCACACAACAACAACATGATGTGCATATACATGCTCTATCAACCAATCAAGACACCAACAAAAAAAATCACTCACGCAAGCCTACCTTGTTTCAGCAGAAAGAAACTTGACAGTGGAAGGGGCACTTAACATTCAACAATTCCAAAAATTCAACTGATTCAGCTTGTTCAATTGTAAACATTTTGAACCATTAAATTTGTATGTTTAATTTTCAACTTTCTAGTTTGATTTACTTTGATAACTCTTGCTATTAAAAACTGGTTAATTTATTAACTAATCGGTTAATTTTTATTAATTAATAAGATATTACAAATAAAAAAATTATTTAATAATCTTTCTAAATTAAACTTTAAATTTTTCGATGAGTAATAACAATCTATTTCAAATTCCTTAATTTTATTAAATCTTTAGTTGATTTTATGACAATTTAATACCAGTTGAACTTTTTAAACTTTAAATATTTTATCTTATCAATTTAACTTTGGTTTGTTTTTTAAAACATCAATTCCTACCAACAACTCAAAAAATTATAGTTTAATATGGAAAAGTACTAAAAATAAGAATAATTGAGACCTTTTTTTTTAAAAAAAAGGATTGGAACTATTTTGGCCATATGTTAGCTAGAAAACAATAAATGACTTCGTACCTTAATGGCTATAATTTGCAAAGCAAAGCAGGGAGCATGATGAAAAATGCTGGTGTCAATAAAAAGAAGATTATCTACATATTACACATAAATCACAAGTAATCTATATGCTTTTTTTGTTCCAAAATTCCCTAAAATTTTAATTTATTAAGAGAAACATTAGTGTTTTGATAATTAGTGGCAAAAAACCTTTTATATCCATATTCTATTAAGAGAATTGATTAATAATATAAGAATAAGTTAAATTGTAATGGAACTGGTTTTAATTTTATAATTTAAACTAAATTTTTTTGAAATGTTAAATAGTATATAAAATATTTATTTTACTAATTAATTAAACAAACCCTTTAATTAAATTTATAAAATTTTCAGAAATTATGAAAATCTCATCATAACTTGCTGTGTAAAATACATCATCTCATACATTTATATGGAAAATTCTAAATTGTTTATCAAAGAACAACAACAACATCCAGTGAGAGTACTGCTGAGCACGAGGTTTGAAGATGTTCAGTATTACGCAGCCTAACCCTTATCAGATAAAAAGATTGTTTTCATAGACCCACATAAATAATATATATATTAAAATAAAATAAAATAAAAAAATACTAAACTGTTTCTCAAACCTAGTTTTCAAATTTTTTAGTGATTACAAACAAATTAAACTTTTAAATTCTTACCACATCTAATAGCATATGCTCAACTTTTTTTAACTTATCTAAGCTACTCTATTACACATTCTTAATCTTTTAATTTAAAAAACACTAAATAATTTATCAAAATTACATATCTGCTAGTTTTATCAAATACTTTAAATTGAAAGTATAGAAAATAAATTGGTAGAGTATGAAACATAAATCATTAAAAATTACTATAATTGGTGGCCTTCAAACTCAAGAGTGAAATGCAATGTTACTATAAAAAAGGACAGTATAGGATCTATAGTTCTAAAAACAAGCCAAGCGATACACTTCCTAGTTCCAAGACAAGAACAGTTGCTGTCTTACTGTTGCAAAACCTTACATCCTATGGCTATGACTTCACCTACCCGTAAAAGATAAAGAGAACGACCGTAAATGATAAAGAGAAGGAACAAATAACTGTTGTTCTTGCCCTAACAGGAGCATAGACTTGAGAAAACAAGATTAAATCTTCTATATTTAGTATCTGACATACTGTTTCTTCATACACATATATGTATATTTGAACAAAGGAAAAAAACAATTTCATGGGAAGAGGAAGGGTAGAGCTGAAGAGGATAGAGAACAACATAAACCGACAAGTGACTTTTGCTAAGAGAAGAAATGGGTTGTTCAAGAAAGCTTACGAGCTCTCAGTTTTATGCGATGCTGAGGTTGCTGTTATCACCTTCTCCAACCGTGGAAAGCTGTATGAATTCTGTAGCAGCTCAAGGTATAGCTCATTCACTTCACTACCTTCTTGTTTGATTTTCTGTGTCAAAAAGCTCATCTGGGTCTTGGGTATTTTTTGTTTTTACAGATCCTTTAGGTCACAGATCATTTCACTAATTTTTTACATGCATGTATAGGTAGGTTTGTCTGGTGTTGTTGGATGTTTTATATTGGATTTATGCCTCAATAATTTTCTTAATTTCTTCCATCTGGTTGTTGCTCCTGCAGAGGTATATGCTTGTGATACATCCTTTGAGATAAATTCTTGTTTTATTTGCTATATATCTTTATCTTGTGTGTTGATCTGAGTGTTTATTTCAGGGAGATCTGACCATTTCATCAAAATGAAAATTGCCGATGGTTCTTTCATTTTTCTTGTTTGCTGGATTGTTGTTGTTGATATTTGCTTTTCCTGAGTTTTATGATTATTGGTCAGACCAAAGGCCATCTATTGCGAGTCTGTGACTCGTCTTCAAAAAACATTAAGCCATGGCCAATAGCAGAAGGGTTCTTAACCTCAAAAATTTCCTCAATAATTGAATAAATACAGACCTCAAGATAACCTCAAGATGCTATACAGTTGTTCTGTTCTTGAGCATTATAGGTTTTGAATAGCCACAAAATTTGCATATACAAGTGCTAGAGATGCTGAGATTTCCAAGTTTCATTCAATTTATAATTCAATTATAGATCTTTTTACTCAGTTTGGTGACTATATCGGATTGATGGTGTAAATTAACACTATTAGAACCCTTTTCCCCCCCTATAAGTCTAGCTTTTTTTGTTCAAGGATAAGGTAGTACCTGGATTGACTAGTCTTCACACAATTTATCATTGTACAACAACCAAAGTCCCAGTTTGAAGTGATAGTAACTGCTAATTTTTAAGACAAATTGTGTGCTTTGCATTAGATAAACATCAGCTTAACAAGAGAAATTGCAGGTTTAGTTTCTCATGAAAGCTAGACAATGGCCATGGCTTTAAATTGCAAACTATAATTATGATTATGTTAAGTAATATTGTGATTATGGTCAGAACTGTTATCATAATTTATCGTAATCAAATTTACAATACCGTAACATAACTCGCAAATTGTAATTAGAACCCTGATATTTGCTTGTTGTGGTGCTAAACAGTATTGTGAAGCCAAGGCCATCCCAATAGATCATACACAATTCATACCAGCCCTTGTTCATTTCTTAGGAAAGCTTTTTCTCTGTGTGAATTTGACATCTTTACACTTTGCTATATCTTGCTTGAATATAACACAGCATGTTCAAGACAATCCAGAGGTACCAAATACACAGTTATGGAGCCTTGGAAGCAAACCAACATGGAAATGACACACAGGTTTATATCTTAATTTGACCTGAACCATAAGAACTTTTGAAGCTTATTCACGTCTGCAATGTATATTCTTTAACTTGCATTGCTCATGCAGCAGAATTAACCCAGCAAGGTGAATTTTTTTTAGTATATTGGAATTGTAAAACTTCACTTATTTATACTCTAGTAGGAGGAAAAAGGGCTTTTAAATCATTTCAAGTCTTCTTGCAGTAGATTGTTGTTAGTAAAAATTGTATTTTTGCTTAATATATAACGCATTTTTGGAGGAATAAAATTCATGTGCTCTTCCAGAAAAACTACCAGGAATATTTGAAGCTAAAATCCACAGCTGAGGTTCTGCAACGTTCGCAGAGGTAAATCTTAATCATCTTTGATAGGATTTGTAATGAGTTTTCACTTGCACCATTAAATATTTTAGTTAATCTCTAATATTATCACTCACTTCCTGCGCTTGTCCAACAAATTAATCCATCTTTTAACTGAAATCGTATAGGAATATTCTTGGGGAGGATTTGAGAGATTTGGGCACACAGGAACTTGATCAACTTGAGCAGCAGCTTGACATGTCCTTGAAGAGAATCAGGCTGAAGAAGGTACTTAAAAGCTCTAACTTACTACTTCAACTTAGTAAATTTTTATGTTATTTTCAGTTGGAATTACTTCACATGATAGACATGGAATAAATGCTGTTCATGGTTGCTTCTGAAAATGACAATATGAAAGTTCACACTCTGTGGAAAAGCTATTAAAGTTCAGGTGGTAAAACTACTTCTATCAGTTTTAAATCCTGATACACAGATGATATAAGTTAGTACTATATATATTTGGTGAATAATTTAAATTTACTTGTAGTTTTACTCATTTTAAAAAATATTTGTATTATATAAAGTTGTTTTTAAAGCACTTTGTAATATTAGAAATAGTTAATCCTTATTAAAGTCAATTCAGAATAATCATATAAACTCTATCATATATCAATATGAACCCAATAAAAAGTGTTCTTTTTTTGTATTTTTAATAAAAAAGTATTTTTAAAAATAATTTAAGATAATAAATATTTTTAAAGTAAGTTAAATTATAAAAAGTTCGTGTGTTTCACTTTTATATATCATTTAATTTTAAATATATTTAAAAAACACTGTTGTATAAATGAATGTTCTGAACATACTTTCCGTGGAACTTTTAGGATTTTTTGCATCTTAAATTTGACAGTAGGGCATGTTCAATTTCTGTTTAGGCTGTTCATTCTCTATTGGAAATAAAATATGAGCACCTTCTGAACTTCTATGATTCTATCATGCTTCAATATTGACAAGTGACAACCAAAGTGTTTTTCTTCTTCTTCATGAGAATGAACAAATTTACTCTGCCTCTTGTTTGGAAAATTGAGATGATTGGCTTAGGGGAGAGTAAGTTGCTGTTTATCAACAAAGGTTTAGATTCCTTTCCATGTTAATCCATTTATCTTACTTTACTTAATATTATGACTATAACTACATAGAAATCAACAAAATGTAATTAGATTCTTATTAAAGAGATAGTTAAGCTAGTGGATTTGGTTAATACATTTCATGGGGTGAAGCCATTTAATGAGATATGTAATGTAACTGATATTACATTAAAGCATCAATTTCCTTTTTTATTGTTTACCAAAATCATAATATAGATTATGGTTTTTAGACTTTAGCCATGTAATTATATTATATCATAATTAAACTCACAACCTTGCTTTTGTTTTACTTTAAATTATCTTATTATATTTCAAATAAATATACTCCATGAATAAGGAAATTCATCACAAATATTTAAATTGCATAAAGTAAAAATAGTCCTTTTAATAACTTTCTGAGATTATCTTACTTTGCAACTTTCATGATGTTGCAGACCAAGTTCATGCTTGATCAACTTTCTGAACATGAAAGGAAGGTATATATTCCTTGAACATAAATGTGTTGTGACTTGTGATTGCTCTAGGTTAGTCAAAATTTTATTCCTGGAATTCTATGCTTTGCAGGTGGAATTGCTACTGGAATCCAACAATGCTTTAAGGATGAAGGTACATTTTTTTAAAAAAAAATAGTAATTAACAAATTTAGACACTTTGCTCTTCATTGGTTTAACTGTTATACTCTAATATATCCCTTTTCCTTTTTTCATGTCTTCTTGGACATTTGTCATTTCTTTCAGAATTTCAATTATTGGTTACAAATTATCACTAAAATATAATTAATTTGTTTCACCAATTCTATTAATTATTAATTATAAAATTAGATGGATAATACTTATTGTCCATAAACTTTGAGATAATTTAAATGTACTAACAATTAATAATCTTTAATATTTGTAAATAGATTGATTACTCAAAAAATCAATATATTTATTTTTACAAATTGGAGTTGCATTTACCAAAACTTGTCATATACCAAATTATGGTGAATGTGGCTAGCATATGCCCAAAATGTGGGGTTGGGGGAATTCAATAGTACGTAGCCTTACCCTTATATGACAAAGAGGTTGTTTCTGACATATCCACATATAGATGTTAGCATTTAGATGAAATTCTTAAAAGGATGAAACTAATCCAAATTGACATGAAATTCTTTCCATTAGTGCTTAGATTTTGTTTTTGACTTTCTTTATCAGAAAATGGTAGACTCATAAATGATTTATAACATATCAAAATATCATAAGTTGAACCAGATTAATGAATTTCTTCTTGGGCAAGACTGACAGAACTTGAAAGGTTTCTTAAAATATATGGAAGTCTCATCCATTGCAGTATTATCAGAAATCATTATTACCCTGATACATTTGTCTCTTCTGGATCCTATGCGACGCATTAATGGTTCTCGATGGTGGCAGCTGGAGGAAATTGAAGCAGCAGTCCCTGCAGCATGGAAACCTGGGGAACAAAGTAATGAATACAGTCGTGAGCCTGCAAATTCAATAACTTTGGAGCCTTTACACTGGAAGAACAGTTTGCAGATAGGGTATATGACGATCATAATCTTGAACTATACCATCAAGGAACTCTATTTTATGATTTCATTTCATTCATTAACAAGGAAAGTTATCAACTTTTCTGGTTTTTGCTTTCATTTACAGCCTCAGTTCGGTGGGATCAGATCAAGGAACTGCTTCTACTGCAACCCAGAACGTTAATGGGTTCGTTCCAGGATGGATGCTTAAATTCTCAGAACTATACACATACACAGACCAAAGAAATAATTAAGACTATGGAAGTTGTATATGTTATTCAGGATGGTTTTAACATGAAAATTACAGCCATTGTATGGTTGATAAGCTATGTGTAACAAAGCTGTGATGATAATAATTCTAAATTACGTATGTGACAAATTTATATGAGATAAACGGCTGTTTTTATTTTTAGAAATTTATTATGAATCTTGCCATAGTCTTTTGATTTATTCTTAGAAATATATTCTTAGAAAAATACTTTAGTTAATTTATTTTAATATAGTAATTGCTTGTTATTTTATGGTTTTATACAAATTATGGCTGAGTGGTACTAGAAACAGGCTCTCTACTAGATAGGGGTAAAATTGCATACTATTGGACCTTTCCAAACTTCGCGCTTCAGCGATACTTTAACCAGGTGTTGATGATGATAACGACGGTAATTGAGAAAAGTCAATTTATCCAGTACACAAGGCTTCCCGCTTTGTGGGAGTCTGAGGAGGTTTAGAACGAGCGGTATTAGAAGGGATCCCTAAAATTTATTCCTTGTAACGAGATGTTAGGGTAGGAGTCTAGACCCTTGAGTTTGATTTCTAACAATATACCCATATTCTATAATACTCATATAAAATTATGGATTTATATAACTGCACATTTAAAATATAAACTTTAACTAGTATATATTCAAAAAATATTAATTAATAATTTTCTTATGTAAAAAAAAAAGAAAAAGAAAGTGTAGCTCAAAAATTTTAATGAAATTCAACCTAAAATAATAATTTATATTAAATTATTAGTTTAAATCAAATATAATTAGTTTGAATCGAATTTAAAAGATTGATGGACTTATCATCTTAGTAACATTTTATTAGTTAAAATATGACGTTTATTTTATACGTGATTTATTATTATTTTGTAACAAAAATTTAAAAGAGAATAATTTTTACGATTAAATTAACTAAATTAGATAGATTTATCATTGAAAATATTAGCTTGCATCTACCATTCTGGTTCGAACTATTGCTAATGTAGGTTAAAAGTTCAAAATATTGGTAATAAAATTAATAACAAGATTAAAAAAAAAACAAAAATGAAAACACACACCCCACGTCGAAGCCAGAGAAGAAGAAGTTGACTTCCCAAGTATAGGAACGGAGGATAGCTTTATATATCTCAGGGCTGATACCTGAAGAAGTGGGGTTGCTCTCTCATTGATACATCTTTTTCCATCTCAACTGAGCTTTGGTCCACTGAAAGGAACGTATCAATTCTCATAACAAAACCTAAGTCCCCTGAATTGTTGATGTCCATCTTTGTTCTTTTCCAATATGGAGCTAACCATTGTCATTTCTGACTGCAAATAGCAACAAACATCGAATAGCAGTCTCTGACCCATTTCACGTTACAGTTTCAGAACAATGAAACATCAAAAAAAAAAAAAAAACAAAGAAGAAGACATTCTTCCAGCCATGGAAGAAGAGTTTGATTTTATTCTGAAAATGGTTTCTTCACCATTTTAGACCACAACCATCTTTCTTTTAGGACGTGTACTTACTGCGTTGGCAGTGCCCATTCACAATGCAAAATGTGTAGACATACATTACCTGGTGATATTAATTATGGAAACATTGGCTAATCGATGTTTTTTTTTTGGCATTGATATACATTTTGTTGCCCATTTTAATAAAAAAATAAATTATTTTTACTTTTTAATCTCTTTTTTATTCAACTTAATTTATAATTCTTATGTTTAATTTTTATCTTTTTTTAAATTTATGTAATTTTACCACATATTTTGAAAGGAATATCATAATATATTTTTATCACTAAAATATTCATAATTAAAATACTTATTTTATATCACATATCCCATATTTGGTTATATGAATTATGATATGGTGAATATGGTATATATGCTTAACAAATATGTAAATTCGTGCTTCCTTATAAAAGATGTGCTTGATTCTTTAAATAGTATAGGAACAAAACTTGAAAGAAGGTCAAATGAAATAATTGATTAGTGTGTAAGATTACTACAAATTTGGTTATCTCTTGTTTACTACTAAACGCATCCAAACGAGAAAGCTTAAGAATAGGAACTTCATCGTCATATTGAAACAACTCCATAATCATTAACACAACGGTTGGAATGAAAATGAAAGGCCTGGTTCGATGTTCTTATGCAAGGCTTTCCACTTTAGATTTTTTTTCCGAAGGGAAAAAAGAAGAAGAAAAGATTAAGTAAAATTTTCTTGTTAAAAAAGCAAGATTAGTATTTATCAGTGATAAAAAAACCTCAACTGGTTTGATCAGTTCAACTGTAAAAGTTTTGAATAATTTAATTTTTAATTTTGATTTATTTTAATAACTCTTGTCGTTAAAAACTTATTAATTTATTAATTAATTGATCAATTTTTATCAAATAATAAGTTAGAACCAAAATAAATCAATTAATTTTCATTTAACAATATCTTTTTCAATTAAACTTCAAATTATTCGATAAGTAAAGACAATATCTTTCAATTATATTTCAAATTATTTAATCATTCAATTTTTGGCCGGTTTTATGATGGTCTAACATCGGTTGAACCTCTTAAACGGTTAAACCTTAAACTATTGTCTTATCGGTTTAACTTCCAGTCCAGTTTTTAAAACCCTTTTTTTGTTTTAACTCTTAAATTATATTTAATTTACTTGTGAATAATTAATGAAATTCTTTGCTTTTAGTATTTGTGGTTTTAACTTTAAACTTTAATTTTTTTTAAATTTCATATTAAAAGTACAAATTTAGTATTCATTACATGTACCCATCATAAAAAGGAAAAAGAAGGTATGTGATCTCTTAAAAGACCATTTAAAAAATGCCCAATAGCTGCCAAAATAAGTGCTCCTTTCAGGTATACGTCAAGCACAAAGTTGTGTCCCAGGACCACTTTCTTGGAAGACTTTATGACTTCCCATTATTGTAAAAGATCTACCTCCAACCACGTAGGACTTATTCTGGTTGCTCTTTTCTTTTTATACAGGAAATGCAATTTAATTAAAATTACTTCTGAAAAAAGTAAGCATTGCTTCAGCGACAATTTAGGTAGCCTTTCATGGCAAAAAGAGGAATCAATCTCATTCAAAGTTTAATTAGTATTTTCATATTCTCACTTCAGATTGAGGATTAGGATTTAAACCCAATTTGTAAGATATAGATAACCTTAATTAGGAGACTTGTTGTTGAGATTTGCCTTCTATTTATGTTATCTTCTTTCTCAAGAGACTGATGAAAGTTGAGTTGGCTTTTGCAGGATTATGACGTTTTTAAAAAAGTAAGAAGTATCCAACAATTTTACTTGGTTCGATAGCTTAATTGCTATCTACATTTAAGGATCTCACGTAGGTGGTTCTACTAGTTTCAACGAAAAAGAAAAAGTTACAAGATACAGAGTGTTTTTCAACACTTGCAAGAGTTCCTTGTGAACTTACTAGTACTCCTAAGTAAGTACTCTAGCAACTCTCCAACTCCTAATTTCTTTTCGTAAACTTCTCATATTTGGGTTACAACAAGAATGTTATTTTTGAGACTAATGCTAATATATGAATTTATAGACTATACGTAGCAGTTGCACCTTTCAATCCTTCACCGTCAAAGAAAAAATTCAGCTCAAAGTAAGCCTCATGTGCCTCTCACGTGCACCACTTATGCTCCTCTGCTCTGTGTTTCTCTTTATTCTTTGTTGTTATTCTTGTAATTAAAGACCCTCATATTTTTCAGGTTTTGTGTTGTTAGCTGTTAATCAAGACAAATCAAAACCACATACATATCTCATATAAACCCTAAATCTCCAAACGTTAAACTCGAACATTTGAGATCAAATCGATGATCTGTGTTAAAGTTGATGGAGAAACGTGAATCACTTCACATTTATTCCCTCCTTCACCCTCATATTTTTCGGGTTTTGTGTTGTTAGCTGTTAATCAAGACAAATCAAAACCACATACATATATATCTCATATAAACCCTAAATCTCCAAACGTTAAACTCGAACATTTGAGATCAAATCGATGATCTGTGTTAAAAGTTGATGGAGAAACGTGAATCACTTCACATTTATTCCCTCCTTCCCCATTAATTTTTGAAATCAATCATCGGTTTGTAAGAGATTTAAGAGAGCGAACCCTGGTAGACACATTATACGCGAGATCGAAAAATAAGTTATTCGATGATTGTAGTTTTTAAAGTGCTTTACTGATCTGTAGATGATCTCTACAGAAAGTGAACTTCCTTGTTGTAACAATCTTTGTTCCAAAGTCTGAAGGATTTTGGTCACTAGCTATCTTCTCCAGAGAGAAGAGTCCCTGAGTGATTCAGTCTCTGATGAAGTGAAGCCTTACATCAATGTGCTTAGATTGCTCATATAGGACAGGATCCTTACTAAGGTAAAGTATGCTTTGACTATCTCTGGAGATTGTTGATGTAGCTAGGTTAACTTGAATTTCCTTTAAGATGCCTATCAACCATGTTAGCTCTTTTACGCCTTCTGTGATTGGATAATATTCTACCCCTTTCATTGATAGTGATACTATTGATTGTTGCTAAACTTTTCAGCTGATTTTTTTTTGAACAATAACGCATGCGCTCAGCGCATATTATTTAAATCCAATGTTAAAGCGCCATACAAAAAAGAAGGAGG
>JANKOD010000192.1:6295281-6307708 GCA_026284645.1 Erythroxylum acuminatum
ATTATAAATATGCATACAAAGTCAAGAATGACACTTATTTTGAATAATTAAAATATATCTAAAACGACACTTATTATGAATCGAGGGGAGTAATAACTTTACATTTATAAAAGATTATTACTATTGATAATAGTTGCATAAAATCATAACATGCAACTAAATTTTTTATGCAAATCTATACAAAGCCTTATGAGTATTAGTTATCAAGGGTTGACAGACTGAAAAACATAAAAAAATTTTCGCTTGCTTTAATGATAACGTTAATGGTAATTTTATCATCGCCTAGCTGTATATTAGTTTTTAATCAGTAGAGTAACTTCTAAGAAAATTCCTATAAATTACCAAATTTATACATTCATAATATTAATATAGAATCCTTATTTTGAATATGTATAAGATAAGATGGAACGTGACAAGAAAATGTCATAAGCTCTACAACAAGTACTTGTTCCATTTCTCTTTTATACTAGGAAATCACCGAGGATGATGAAACCAAAGAGCCAAATGATCATTATTTTCAAATTCGTTTTAACATCTTCCTCAAGGTGGGTAGAAAATGAAAAATAAACTAGCTCATGTTTTCGGCTCTCATCATTGCAAAGTTAGTAGATGGTCCCAAAAGTATGTAGAGCCCTTCTATGTATGCATAAACTTATAAATAAGCCCTAAGGCTGTGTCTTGGGCTTTATTTTCCATAGGCTAATCTGGAAATCAAGCCCCGCCAGTACTAATACCAAGCGTTACACTCTTATCTGTGAAGCAGCACGATTCTCCTGCGGGGTTCGTTGAGGGTGAGCGACTTGGTATTGCGGGTGGTCCTAAGAAGTTAAAAAGAGCCACGGACCAGAGCCCAAGTTCTAAATGCGGCCACCGCCCAGGTACATGTCGGACCGTCAACCACTAGACCCCAGCAGAAGTGTATTACTACATAATAGGCAATCTAATCTAAGAGGGAACAAGGATTGGAGTTTGAATATTATAAGAACAGTACACGTGTCATACTAATTTTCTCTAAATAAAATCCTACCTGGCTATCTCTCTCTCTCTCCTGTGCCACGGGGGACACATTGGTATTCATACTAGTAATAGTCGTCCCTTCTTAGTCGTCCTTCCCTATAACTAACAGGACACATATACTGAGAAACCCTAGATCCACCGTCTGCTTTCTTCCTCTACCCTCCTCTTCTTCTTCGAGGTTTGTTTCTTTCCTTTTCTCTTTATTTTGTATACATGACGTTCTCAAGTAGTTATTATGAGATTATCAACGCTTTATCTTTTTTTTTTCCTTTTTTTGATTTGGTTTTAGATATTTTGGTTTGTGAGGATGGTGTCGGACGCAAGCAAGAAGAAGGCAGCGCAGAAGAAGGCGGCTGCCGCTGCCAAGAGAGGCGGTAAAGCGGCGGCGGCGTCGGCGTCGGCGTCGGCGTCATCAAAATCCATGACGGCTGTTCAGAACGGAAGTAGCGTGGATAAGTTGTCGGATGGAGTTGAGAGCCTTCAGATATCGGATCGGACCTGTACCGGCGTTCTTTGTTCCCATCCTCTTTCCAGAGATATTCGCGTAAGTTTCTTTCACTCGTTTTGTCTATATCTGATCTTTTTATTTGACTTTTTATGGGTTTTATGGATCAGGTGATATGTAGATGTGGGAATTCTTACGCTGATTTTGTGCTTTATTTTTTTTTTGAAATCGAATTGTAGTTATGTTGATGAGATTAACTTGTTTGAACTTTCTTCTTTTCAAAATTTTCCCAGATTGAGTCATTATCTGTTACTTTTCATGGACATGATCTCATTGTTGATTCGATGTTAGAGCTCAATTACGGAAGGTTTGACAATTTATCCACCCATTTCAACAATTTTCACGACAGTTAATAAGGACTATGCTCAAATTTTGTTCTCTTGATTATCTTATTCACGCAGGCGATATGGATTGCTTGGATTAAATGGATGTGGAAAATCAACACTTCTAGCTGCAATTGGGTGCCGAGAACTTCCAATTCCTGAGCATATGGATATTTATCATCTCACTAGGGAGATTGAAGCTTCTGAGATGTCTGCACTTGAGGCTGTCATTAGTTGTGATGAAGAGAGGTTGAAATTGGAGAAAGAAGCTGAGGCTTTGGCTGGTCAGGTATGTCCAAGTGACTCGATGTTGTGGTTCATGAAGAGCTTGTAATATGATGTTATTCCTTTTTCTTACTGTATTCATTGTGGTACGATTGCAGGAGGATGGTGGTGGAGATAGGCTTGACCTTATCTATGAGCGTTTGGAGGCAATGGATGCATCAACTGCAGAGAAACGTGCTGCTGAAATCTTGTATGGTTTGGGTTTTAACAAGCAGATGCAGGCGAAGAAGACGACAGATTTTTCTGGTGGCTGGAGAATGAGGATTGCATTGGCTCGAGCTTTGTTCATTAGCCCTACTATCCTTTTACTGGATGAACCGACTAATCACCTTGGTTAGTCTCTTAGATCCTGACTTTGCTCATGAAATTGAAACTTTGAATCAGTGTTTGTTTTGACTTGTTTTGACCTTTTTCCTTAGAAAACTCTTGGGATGTCATTCCTGAAATCTTTGTCCCTAGTATTAGGTAACTGGTGGTATTATTTTCCATCACGCGTGTGTTATTTTGTCCACGAGTGTGACTTTGTTTTTTTTGAACTGCAATTGCCACGTTTGAAGAGAAAGTAAATTCATCTTGATGCCTAACTTAATTATCATCTTGAAAGCATAGTACTTAGGTAAATGGTGGTATTAGTTGCTGCCATTCGTATGTTCTTTGGTCGATAAATGCTTCTGACTTTGTTTATACTGAATTGCAATTGCTGTGGTTGAAGATAAAAGTAAAACTTTTCATCTTGATGCCTAACTTATATATCATCTTGAAAACATAGTGCTTAGGTAATTGATGATATTATTTGCCACCATGTGTGTGTTCTTTTGTCTGTGTGTGACTTTGTTTTCAATGAATTGCAGCAATTGCCACAGTTGAAGAGCAAGTAAAGGCTTCCATCTTGAGGCCTAATTTGTTTATCATCTTGAAAACATAGTACTTAGGTAATTGGTGTATTATTTGCCTCCACGTGTGTGTTCTTTTGTCCATGGGTGCTTTTGACTTAGTTTTTGCTGAATTGCAATTGCCATAGTTGGAGACAAGGTAAAAGTTTCCACGTTGGGGCCTAAGTTATTTATCATCTTGAAACATAGGACTTAGGTAATTGGTGGTATTATTTGCCACCTCGTGTACGTTGTTTTGACTTTGTTTTTTTTTTCTGAATTGCAATTGCCACGGCTGGAGAGAAAGTAAAAGTTGCCATATTGAGGCCTAACTTATTTTTCATCTTGAAAACAAAGTACTTAGGTAATTGGTGAGAAAGTAAAAGTTTCCATCTTGGGGCCCAACTTATCATCTTGAAAACATAGTGATTAGGTAACTGGTGGTGTTATTTATTCAGTCCGTGAGCGCTTGTGGCTTTGTTTTTTCTGATGCAGTTGCCACGGTCGAAGAGAAAGTACAAGTTTCCATCTTGATGCCTTGTTTATCATCTGAAAATATAGTCTTAGGTAATTGGTGGTATTAGTTGGCACCATGTGCGCGATCTTTGTCTGGGAGTTCTTGTGACTTTGTTTATACTTAATTGCAACTGCAATGGTTGAAGAGAAAGTACAAGTTTCCATCTTGATACCTAGCTTATTTATCATCTTGAAATGTTTTCATTTGATATACTTTTTGTCAATCTTCTCCACTGGGAGTTATTGTTCTCTTTTGAGAGTATTTTGGTGTTTGTTAATCATCGTCAGTGAAAAGGTTACTGTTTTTTATATTTTTTCTGTTTTTTGCGCCTCTAGTGAATCGATTTAATCTCCAATTATATTTTAGTTTTTTGGTGAGAGGGGAATCTTTCTGGGCATAATTACTGTGAAGCTAACAATTAATTCATTTTTTGGATTACAGATTTAGAAGCATGTGTTTGGTTGGAGGAAACTCTGAAGAAAATGGACCGCATTCTAGTTGTGGTTTCACACTCACAGGATTTCTTGAATGGTGTCTGCACAAATATCATACACATGCAAAACAAGAAATTGAAGTACTACACAGGTAACTACGATCAATATGTTCAGACTCGTGCTGAACTGGAAGAGAATCAGATGAAGCAATACAAGTGGGAGCAGGAGCAGATTTCTTCAATGAAGGAGTATATTGCTCGTTTTGGGCATGGATCAGCAAAATTGGCTCGCCAGGCCCAGAGCAAAGAGAAAACTCTTGCAAAAATGGAGAGGGGTGGGCTGACAGAGAAGGTGGCTAGAGACAAGGTTCTGGTTTTCCGATTTGTAGATGTAGGGAAACTCCCACCGCCAGTGCTTCAGTTTGTGGAAGTTACATTTGGCTATACGCCTGATAATCTTATATATAAGAATCTTGACTTTGGGGTTGATCTTGACTCTAGGATTGCACTAGTTGGCCCCAATGGTGCTGGTAAAAGTACTTTATTAAAGCTTATGACAGGGGATTTAGCTCCGGTTGATGGCATGGTTCGGCGTCACAACCACCTGAGGATTGCACAGTTTCACCAGCATTTGGCTGAGAAACTTGACTTATCCCTGTCTGCTCTGCAGTTTATGATAAAAGAGTATCCGGGGAATGAGGAAGAAAGAATGAGAGCAGCAATTGGGAAGTTTGGGCTATCTGGCAAAGCCCAGGTAATGCCTATGATGAATTTGTCAGATGGCCAGAGGAGCAGGGTGATTTTTGCTTGGCTAGCATTCAGGCAGCCACAAATGCTACTTCTAGACGAGCCAACTAACCATCTGGATATTGAAACCATTGACTCATTGGCAGAGGCGTTGAATGAATGGGATGGTGGTCTGGTTCTTGTTAGTCATGATTTCAGGCTCATAAACCAGGTTGCTGAGGAGATTTGGGTGTGTGAGAACCAAACTGTTACCCGTTGGGAGGGCGGTATTATGGACTTCAAGGAGCACCTGAAACAAAAATCTGGGTTTGCTCAGTAAACTATCCATTGGATGCATTGTTTCCCTATTACAAGTGCCTCCATTGTGCTTGACTGTGATAGGCGGATAGCTAAGAATTTTAGGGAGCTGATAGGGAGTGTTGGCTGGGCACACTATTGACACCTATGGATGGTTACACCCCCATGACAACGCTGGGTGTCGAAAGAACAGAGGTGGGTGATACAAGGCTTGCTTCTTGTTTTCAGCCGATATCACTATGTACTCTTCTGTTCAACTTTTAGGCGATATTGTTATAACTATGCTATTATTAAAATTTATTATTTGCATTCCCAGGAGATTGTTGGCGGTGTTTATGTAATTTAGAGGTAAGCATGGCGTGAACATTCTATCATTAGTGCAATGATTATACTTATCGGAAACTTTTGTCTACTTCCTATAGTTTGTGGTTGTACTGTTGCATTGCTTTGACTGCCTCATCTATAGGGATTGAATATTAACTGTTCGTAATGCTTCTATATCAAGCAAGGAGCACTATGTTGAAGGAAAACGTGTAGTGTTATTCGATGCAAAGTTGAGATCAAGTGCAAGGAAAAATCATTATTCTATTGGCTAGTAATGGGATTGGCAGAGTAACTTTACATTGGAGTCTAATTGATTCTTTTAACCCTAAACCTTGCTGGCTTCCAAATTCCTAATAATTGATTAAAGCTTATAAAGGGATTGCAATTATAATATGCAACACATAAAAGAATGAGTATAATGCAACTAATAAAAGAGAGTATTAGCTCTCTTAATCCTGTGATAGATCCTGTTATTAGATCTAGCTAGTTATTAGCTCTTTTATTTACCAAAAATAAAATAAAATAAAAGAGAGTATCATTGGGGCGTGTTAATTTCCAACTTCCTTTATATTGAGAACCACTAGAGACTCGGTTGCGTAGTCATGCTTCGAACAATCCCGTTCCAGGACCGGGTAGGTCTCTAAATGAAATCACGCCAATGTTGTTCCATTGTATCTGGTCCATATATTTTTGTGGGTCTCATATAAATGTATGGACCAGATGCAATGAAACAGCACTGACACAGCAATTGTAAAACAAGTGATCTATTCCCGTAGGTCTCCTGCCTTGTCTTGCCACCCTTAACTCTCGTTTGAATTGAAAAAAAAAACAAGCACATCATAAAAACGCGTGACTAAACTAGTCAAGAAAACACATAAATATCTTTCCTATTTTGCACAGAATTATAGTATATCCCTGCTCAATTCTGATAAAGAAAGGAACACTTATCTGTGGATCCCGCATTTCAGGGAGCTTTACTTGACATACACCTATCATGACAAATCATACAATGAGTAAGCTAAGTTGGTTTAGGTATAATCGATCCATTGCAAGTTGCACGAGGGATATTAATATTCGGAACACCCCACTGATTTTGGTTTCGATGGGTACTCCAAAACTGTTCTTTTTCTGGGAAAAGTTCAATAGATCTGTTAATTCAACATCTTCAAGTTGCAAATTGAAATGTCATTTAAATGAATATCTGATAATGATTTGAGCCACTTCTCTGTAGCCCCTCATCCGTCGACTTGTCTTCTCGTTGACAGACATGGGTGACTGTACTTGTACTTCGAGACGTTATACAACCAAGAAATTGCAGTTTATAATTATTTTAATTTTTGTTATTTCTTTAATTATTTTTAATTAATTAATGAAAACTAGAATTGTAGTTTCTTTTGCAAAAAGAATTTTTTTTCCATAGTTCCTATTTACTATTCTTCTTCTTACTTTTACATATAATTTTCAATTTTTTTAATCCTTGTTCTGGACTGTGAATATTCTCAGCTATGTAATGGCCTGCTTGCTACTATATTTTACCGGCAGAAATGGAATATTTTCATTACGTGACTAAAAGGGTATAGTAAAATTTTTATAAACTGAGTTCATAAAATAGTTATTAGTAAAAGAGTTACTAATTAATTGAGAATTGACAGTTATATTACCTTAAATTGAACCGTAAAATTTTTATATAATAACAAATCTTAATTTTCAGAATTGTAACTTCTTCACTTTATAACCTGCTACTTGAGTATTTGTAGACATGCTAATTAAGTATATTTAAATACATAAGCTACCATAAAAGAGCATATTAAGTACATAAGCTACCATAAAAGGCCTTTGAAAAGACCCTTCCTTCCTATTTCCTAATTCCGCAAATGAAAGAAAAAAGGTCTTGAAAATGGTTCATTTACTGATTAATCCTTCTGGAATCCCTCCATATTGTGGACATATAATCTAGTTTTCTTAAGTTCTTGGACTATATAGCTACATCATTTTTTAAAGTAAAAGGGGACATATGGAAAGTAAAAATGACTTGAATTTTGTGAAGAAAAAGAACATAGATTACTTCTCACTTCAATTTATACCAATGTTTTAAAAAATAGACTGAAGTTATGTTGGATCCCGTTTCCGGAACCCAATTACTCATAAAACTTTGAATTCATCTACTTCTTAATGGATCACAAATAATAATTTCTCAACAAATCTAATTTCACTAAATCCCTTCATTAAATAATTAAAACCTACACAATAAAATCCTCAATTCATTCCAACCAAATTACAATTAATCAACTAAAATCCTCAAAATAATTTGAACATGCCTCAAAATCATTTACACATGCTTATTACGAATCGGGGCCCAACAAGTTAAACACAAGAGGTTTAAGATTTGAAATATTCAACTATTATTAGATTTAAAGATTGAAATATGATTAAAAGAGATTATCCTTATTTATTGAAAAAATTGAAGTTGAATTAAAAAAGAGATTTTAACTAATTTATTTTATTTATAAAAAGTTATTAATCTACAAAAAATAATCGATTAATTAATAAATTTATCAGTTTTTAATAATAAGAGTTATTAAAAATAATCAAATCGAAAAGTAAAAAATCAAACTAAAAAATTAAACAGCTCAAAATTTTTACCAGCCAAATCTGCTTGAGTTTTTCGGCCATTGATTTATAGACAAGATAACGTGGGTTGGTTATACAAATTGTTCTAAAATTTAGGAAATAATTGGGTATATATAAAGGAAAATTAGCTAAGCATAATTTGGCTGATTTACTAGTTCTAGTCAAGTAAATGAACTAGAACAAGCGAAAACAATTGATCCAAAAAGTTACTCCATGACCATGTGGCTAATGGTTTTCATCGTCAACAACTTTGCACCATAGGTTTACATGCACCCCAGTTGATGGCCTCAACGCCACCACTTTCCTCCCACCGCTCCGCAAGGATCCTCTCCAGTTCGGCCGGCCGGCAAGGAATGGTCAATGCACCCTCTCGATCGAAGCCATATTCCTCGGCAGCTTTCTCCAGTAGTCTCAAAAACGTAGGGTGAGTCAAGTAATTCAATGGAACTACAAATCTTTTAGGCTCCTCACCGTCCACAGCTATCACTGCAAAGTGACCTTCTTTAACGTCTTTAGGCACATATGTTGAGTCAGTTTTTCCATTGTAGGAACTTTGTTTCCTTCCAAGTAAAAGGCTCTTTTGTAGCTTCTTAGCTACAATCTTAAGCTTTATGATGCCATTCTTCTTCCTACAGCTACTCACAAGCTTAGCCATATTCGAAGTAGAAGTGTTTTCTTTGGTTGACGTCGTGTGTTGTGTGCCTTGTTAAGTGTGCTAGCGAGGGATTTATATCGCTGTAGATAAAGGGTTTGGGGGTGGGATAAGAATAGACAATGTGTACTTACACTGGTCGACTGCGATAGAGAGAAGAAGAAGCATGTTCATGGTTGGACTGACTTGGGATTTAATTAGGAGACCAGTGCATGTGCATGAGTGTCAACTAGACCATGAAACGTCGCTTTTCGATAGTCACGTCTGGTTCAGTTGGTCGTCCTCTCCCATGCACTTTTGCTCCTCTTCCATGTAATTCAGAAAGTTTTTAGTGAGGAACGCTTATACAAGCTCAGATTAAGCAACTGAATATTATTTACTCATTCCAACTGCAGATACCACCTTATGGACTGGTGAACAGTAGCTAACTAACTATCGTTCATACTTGTCACTCGACTAACACTCGACTACTTACTGAGGACTTTACTTAAGTGTAAATCTTTGCTCTTTAACAGCAATTAACTGGAGGCTCGACTTTAGCATCGCCATTTCTTCGTAAACTGCGTTAGTTGGTAACAAAATGTGGTTAATAAGTTGCTACAAGAGATTCTAGATCAATATTAAGATGTAAAAGTTTAAGGCAAAACTCAGAATGCAACGCGCTTTCACTGATACCTGTAAATAAGCATGTAATACAAATCAAAGCATAAGCATTACTCTTCTTTAATCTCTCTTATTTAGTAATGTTGATCCTTCTAGTGATTGCAAGTTTAGTTTAAACCTCTTTCATCTCGCCTAAAATAACCAAGGCCGATGTAAACTGTACATTTGGGTTCCAATAAGTCCGATTGCATCCATTTCAGTTCTTTAGCTACATATTTCATAGGATATATGAGCTTGTTTAGTAAATGACTAATTAATTATTTTTTGGGAATTGAGAGGTATTTAAATGTTTACCCATGTCAGACTACTGATAATTATGTTTAATAATCAATAAATTAGGATGGCAGATTGAACTTAATTCGTTGTTTTTTAAACTATTTTTGAAAAAACTCCTATAAAGAGCATTTTGTTCTAGCGGTTGAAAAATTAAGTGACCAAAAGACGATTATATCCAAAAGTTATTATAAATTACTCAAGTTCTTATATTTTATTATTGCTTTTCCTTTACCAAACACTAATATTCTAAACTTCTCTCACACGTCGCTAGAAAAGAGGACATAGGTTAGTGATAAATAAATTAATATATTAGAAAAATAAATTTCAACTTGATTAATATGGAGGGAGAAAATAGTTGTTGTAGTAGTAGTAGTAATAATAATATATTTATTATTATTGTTGTTGTTGTTGTTGTTGTTGTTGTTATTATTATTGTTGTTGTTGTTGTTGTTGTTGTTGTTGTTATTATTATTATTATTATTATTATTATTATTATTATATTCTATGTTTTTTATTAGAGTTATAAACTTAATTTTGTGAAATTAAGATATAAAATATAAATTCTTACGAAAATATTCAATGAAATATTAAGATATAATACTCATGTCCTTATTTTTTAAGTCATGCCCTCGTAAATTATTTTACACATAAACAACTAATTTTAACAAGCATCTATAAATAAACAACTGATATTATTTGTTGGTCAAATCAATTGATATAATCCGCGGTCAATTAACCGCTGATAAAATTAGTTAATAGCTAATGCAATTCGCTGGTTATTAAACAGGGTCTATACTTCTAATTTATTATATTATATTTGCTTTTCTTCACTGTCTTGTACCCAGATTGCCAAAGTGAAGCAATTGGACTAACATGATTCCACAAGCCCTATGATACATTTAGCAAAATACGGCAAAAGGAAGGAAAATTTATGGACCAACCCCATCATCTCCACCCCGTAGGAATTACGAGATCATCCCAAGGACGCCCTTAACATCTAGGGGTCGCAGACCGACCATAAAATCCTATTCAATAAGTGGAACGCATTAGTTGTCCACTCTCTAGTTGGGCAGCAAAGGTTAGAGAAGAGCAATCACTCATTCTTATTCTTAAACCAACATTCTAAAGACTAAAGAGTGGGGTAGAAAGAGGAGGAAAGCTCTCCGTTCCTGATTTTCCTATAATTGGATCCTCCGAAACTACATAAATCCTTAATTAGAATGTGATTCTAACTCAACACCTTTTGAGAAGAATTGCTCTTTGGAGAGCACAGGACAATGAATGTTGTAAGCTATGTTTGGTGTGTGGTTCATTTTCTATTTAGAATTGTAAATAAATTGTAATTTGTTTTAATTTTGAAGTTTAGATATACTTGCAATACGGAGCAATTAAGCAAAATTTGAGTTATTCAAAATTATAATTGTTCATTGATTTTTTGTCACAAAATAAAAACTAATGTTTTAAAAATGGACTGGAAGTTAAAACGGTAAGACATGAGACTTAAGGTTTAACAGGTTCATCCGGTATTAGACTTTTATAAAATTAGCTAAATATTGAATAAATTAAATAATTTAAAATATGATTGAAAAAGATTGTCTTTATATCCATTAAATAATTTGAAGTTTAATTGAAAAAAGAGATTGTTAAATGAAAATTAAGTGATTTATTTTGATTCATAAATACTTATTAATTTGTAAAAATTGATCGATTAATTAAAAAATTGGTCAATTTTTGATCAGAAGAGTTGTTAAAGTAAATCAAATAGGAAAGTTGAAGCCTAAACCAAAAAGTTGAACGGTTCAATATTTTTTACGATTAAATCGGTTAAACCGATTGAGTTTTTTAATCATCGATAAAAACTAGACTTCGATGACAGCAAACTTGGTTTGTTTTAATCTTTTATTTTTCAACTAAAATACATATAACTTCCCTGTATTTTATCCCTTGGTACGTTATGGCTGCCTTATTTTTAAAATGGACTTATTACCTCCTTTGACCACCAATTGAAGGAGCTTAAAAAGCATAAAGACTTTTATACCTTTGTAGTATGATGACATCACTACAACCGTAAATGTTGCATTTTTTTGGACAAAAAATATCTTTTTAGTCTTTTGTTAACTAAAATACATTAAACTCCTATAACTTTTGCTTTATTTCTTTGTTCTCTCTATTTCAAAATAAAAATTATTTTAAAGGATGGATTACATTTTGACTGTTAATAAATAAAAAAGAAAAATTACTAAAAATATTATTGTCTTCACAATTATACTTCATGACTGTTAATTTATGGAAAAAAAATTAAAAAGAAAATTTATTTATGAAACAAAATTAAAAAAGAAATAATTATAAATAATAAAATAAAATATCACCATTTTTATGGTTCCCTTTTGCCTTATAAAATTATAAATTAGAGAATATCTTCTTCTATATATGTATGAATCGATATTATTATATTTCAATTCCTTCTCGACACCTTTAAAGGAAAATTTGGAGTTGGATCTAACAATTATCTAATAGAAGAAGATATTATCCGGACAAAGAACCCCTCCCATGAAAAATATTTTGATTGGAGAATTCTCAAATTTTGTCTTATATATATAAATAAAGCCAATCTTGAGTCCTAGGTTGATACCGAAACCAAAAAAATTCAAATTGAAACTAGTAAGTATCAAATAATTGATAAAATGGATAACAACCATATAATAATTTATAGTTTTATAGAGCAAAAGGGAAACATAAAAATGGTGATATTTTATTTTACTACTTGTAATTATTTCTTTTTTAATTTTGTTTCATAAATAAATTTTATTTTTATTTTTCATAAATTAACAGTCATGAAGTTCAATTGTGAAGACATTGATGTTTTTAGTAATTTTTATTCTTTA
>JANKOD010000192.1:6307808-6323298 GCA_026284645.1 Erythroxylum acuminatum
TTCAACCAAGAAATGGGTTCCTATAGAAAAAAGTTTTTTCAAACTGGATGGCAAGATGAATGATTGGAGGTTGATTCTTCTACAATGAAAAATGATGAAATTATGGGTGTACAAATTGATACTAATGATAACTCAGCAATTGATACCCATATAGCATCCAGCTAACACACCTCTCTCAAGGGTTTGGAAAATGAAGTTCATTATTTCATCTTGCAATATTTGGAGCATTGTTAGTTGGATTGGGCCACTACGTTAACTCCATTAGCAACTGTTTGGCGAAATGAGAATTCTAAGGCTAGGTTGGAGAATGAAGAACAAACAACAATAATAAACTCCAGTGATTACGGAGTGACAAGTCGGGGGATTAGGAATATCATCTTTCAAAATATAAAATAGAAAATAGGTCCTCTCGATAAAGTAGTCTAGATTTGACAGCAGAAGATTGCGATTCTCCATCAATTACAGACCAAATCCCTAACATTCCAGGAGATTTTTGTGTGCAGTTAAAAACTACAAAGAAAAATTCAGCCAAGAAGAGAAAGAAAAATCCCAAATACCAATAATAAGGGATTAAACGACCTTCTTAAATAAGAAAATGCATCTTGCCACGCAACGTCCAGCCCAATATTTCTATGGAGATGAAGTATAAATGGTGTCTTTAGTTTATTTGTTTTGTGAACAAATACTGCCTTTCTTATAGAATTGAGTTATCATATTGTCAATATGATGACGGAAGCGAGTTGGAAAGCTTCTGGATTACCTCTTTTCTCTTATCCCTAATTTGAAAACACTAGCATCTTAGATGTGCATACGAGAGGAGTCTTTTTACTTTTATAATCGACTTGCCTTTAATAAACAGCGGTGTCCTTACTATGCCGTAGTTCCAATTTGTTTAGTTTGTATTGTGTAGTGTGTGGTTGCTTTTGCTGCAGGAGACTAAGGAGAGTACTATATTTCTCCTAACCTTGTTCTTCATCTTTTACCTATCAATCCAATTTTTTTATTTTAAAAAAAGAAAGAAAGTTATGACTTCAGGAACTCTACCATTTTGGTCTTTGATTTGGTGTGGTTCCGTACACGTAGGAACTATCGATAATGTATCCATTTTATATGTAAAAGTAGACCTTTAGTGCAAAAATATATTCATTTATTAAGCCACCTGCAGTAAATATACGTGATAAGTACATAAGGACATGGATGGTGAGGTATGGCTAGCCGAGTACAATGCACAATACTGTTGGTGCATCGGTGATGCAATGTTTGGGAAAATGTGGGGGGGCAATAATATTTACAGTCGATACCCTATTATTGGGAAAGTGAAAAGTTTATATGCTCGTATTGTCCTTGTTTTGCTAGAGCACAATAGCTTCATCATATCCAATTATACATATCTATAATATATGTACAGTGCTGCAGTAAGAGAAACGATGCAGTTCTTATTAATGAAACGGAGCGTAGAGAGGAATGTACACAACATCAAGAGAAATAGGACGCAAAGTATTACGGCAATTTTGTAAAAAGAGATGGAAGTTTGTTAGAAAGAAAACGACTATTTAACTGTAACAATACATAATTCAATGAGAATTTCTTCATTCTCTCCTTTTCTGATTTCTCAACATATATGTCAGTACATAAATGGTACTTCAAAATACTGCAGGATTGACCTTAATTCGAGTTCTTTCATAATAACTATAATTGGAACAATTGCTTGTTAGAGTACTTCTCTAGGTGAGGGAAGACTGTTTTGATGGTTTGATCTGCAGTACATCTTTTCGCTAGCTCACGAACATTTTCAATACCGCGTGTTATGTTTGGTCATAGTCAACACTGTTTAAGCACATAGTTCATTATCTGCAACAAAAATATCTAGTGTACAATATCACAACTAACAGTTAGATATTTAGTTGAACTATTTATATGAAGATTTACTCTTAAAGGGTAAATTTCGTATTTATCATTAATCATTGATGAGGTGTAGATCTAACTCATGATAACTACATTTAAGTAGGCTCAATGAAGTTTTAGTCTCTACTGAGAATTTCTTAATTATAGTATTGATAATAAGTTCTGGAAGAACCTACGGGGGTGGGGGGGAACAAACGTAATATTTGCAGAAGTTCTGAAAATTCTGTCCCTTTTAATTAATGAACGAATATTAAGTTTCTTATTTTGTATATAAAATCAAATTATGTTAAAAAGAAAAGGCCAAAAGTCTAATTTATACTGGGATTGGTTGGAAGAAGATGGTGAGATTGAGGTTTTGACGTGATGAGGTAGAATGGAGAGAGAGTTAGGGTGCATGAACAAAGAGGAGCATGTGCGTCCTCCATCATTTTGGCAGGTATGATGAAGTCAATCTCTCACTCCAGGCACATTATTGCTAGATTCAACCCAACAAAATATATCAAGACTGCTGGAAGTCCCTCCAGGGCAGACAAGCTGTCCCACAGGTACACCAATTGTTCTTTTACTTGGACACTTCTGGTTATTTATTTTAGTAGTAACCTAATCGTCTTTTTTCTAATCCTCTTATGTGGTAGTCACATAATTTTGCATTCCCTCCTTAAGGGGTGTAGTTTGCTATCCTTCTAAGATTAATTACTTAATATTTATGGGGTTTAATTTAACTGTTTTTCCAAATTTTTCTCATAATTCAGAACATTGTTGTGGTTTAATTGCATTTGTCAATGATTCAATTATAAATTTAGTCTATTTTTTCAATAGAATTTATTTTGATTTGTGATATAATTTACAAAGTCCTCTGTGAGAAAGATATTAACCAAATTCTAACATCATTATGTCATACTATTTCAAGTGTCATAAAGGTAGGATGGTTGAAGTCGGGTAACAAGAATATGTTCACACCATAGCAGAAGGAAATCATAAGGCTTCATTAGTTGACTAGAGATGAACATGGCCTGCATGCATAAAAATTAAAAAGCACAGTGCTCCTGCTGCTACTGATATTTTGTCAACTCAGGCTGTGAAACCTTGGTACATTTGGAAAGGATCCTATGTACTATTACAAGCGACCATTGCCACATTACGAAAAAAATATCAGGGATACATCACTCGGAGAAATCTATCAACTCGCCCTAGCTGCAAAAAGCTTGCAAAAAACCTTATCTGAAAATCAAGTGTAAAGAGAGAAATGTCTAGTTAAAACATTAATTTTAAATTTGATTAATGCAAATGATCACAAATACAAAAATATCAATTATTTAAAAATAAATTGAATATGATTATTAACAAATTCTAGTGACTTATATTTCCTTAATTTATCGTTAATTAAAACAAGTTCCTTATTTTATAATCAACATATAATCTTAAATACTTTAATTTATTACTAATTTTAATCAAATATAAAATTATGATTAAGTATTTTCACACTAAATCAAAACAACTACTTTACAGAAAATATATAAATACTCAAGAGAATAAAGAAGAATTAAAATAAATATCACAACTTTTAAAATCAAGATTTAATTATTCATTGACTAGACTTCACTTATCTTGACTGAAAAGAATGGAGTTAGACACCGTGGTTGTACCTTACAAGTCAACACAATTTGTTATATCCCCTTACCAAGAAAAATATTCTTATAAAGACAAATTATATATATATATATATAAATTTATCTCCATTTGCACATACATATAAATACAAATTCTATTCAAATAAAATAACTTTAATGAGTACTTCAGCCATCGTTTCTATCTCAAGACAATTTATTTAGATAAGAATTTCATAACATATGTTCATATTTTATTTATTTTATGTTATTGAAAATTCGGGATGTAGCTTCGCAAAATCTGGTTCTGTCTCAGTTACTTTGAGTTGTTTTTGTCGATTGCTTGATGCAAAGCAACTGTGTCAATAATTGTAAATTTTTCAGAAAGATACAAACAAAAAATTTAAATACGCAACGAACAAATCAATACCCGAGATTTGGTAGTGCAGTTCGACACACCTTGCTTGTGTTTATGTGGCCCTCATCCAGCATAATCAACTTTTACTTGTGATATAATAGTTTTACTCAAGGCTTTACAAAGCCGACTTACTCAACCCTTGACACTATCCCTCATACTCACTTCCCATTAAAGTTAATGACTCCCAATAACACAACCAACTCGTGCGAACCTCAACAGAGGATTTTCACAATTCAAGTGATTGAATCAATAAAGACATAAACAAATAAATCACTTGAGATAAAAACAACTCTCTATAATTTGTAGCTTCATCAACGAAAGTATGGGAAGTTGTCTACCAAAATATCTGTTGTGAACCTTTGATATTGTTACTGAAGCATCCTAGGCACGGCAGCTACAAAACTCATCAAACAAACAAACATTGCATCACTGAAACGTTACAAACAATAGAGCTACAATTATATGTTTCTTCAAAAAAAAAATAGAGCTACAATTATACAAAATTTGCTAGAGGTTTTTTCACATAAAAAAATAATTGGACATCTCAGAAAAATCACGCAACTCATGGAGAAAACGCAGCTGCCAAATCTAGACAAGATCCTCGAAAAATCAACTGCCAAAGATAGCTTAAAATTTCCAAAAATACAACTGTCAAGTCACCATTTACTGGTCATTTTCTCACACAAAACAACATCTCTATAGTCTAGAAATTGACATTATTGCACATGGAATGCAGTTGCCAAAAATGGAACAAATCAACAAAAAACTAGCTGCCTTAGATAGATAGAACTGCAGAAATAGGCTGTGAAAAAATTGTCCTAAAATCACCATAAATCTGCACATTATCTTTACTTAGAGATGGTGATTTTATCCCATTTAAATCCTATCATAATATTTTATCCTTATGTAATCTTATCTTCAAAGAATCGTACATAAGGTAGAATATTCAACATAATGATATTTCACAAATAACCAACTATGTCTAATTACAAATAATGCCTAAAATTAATCAATTAAGATATCTTAGCATATATCTTAACAATCTCCCTTTTTTTGGCATTATTTGTCACATACAAGAACTTCTCCTTAAAAAGATAATTGGACACCGTCCTTAATCGAACATAAAATTCCAAATAACATCAAGTTCAATGACAATTGTCCAAGTTCAAATAAATAATTGTTAATTGTCGAGTTCACATAAGTAAGAAAAAATCCAGAAAAAATCCATAGAGACAATAATCCCTAGTTAACAAAACAACCAACAATCATTCAATTTTTCCCCCATGGGACAAAAAGATGCTAAAAACAAAGAATGTCTTCAATGCGATCAATCTCAGCGAATAAGGAGGCATAAAAATTAGCAGTAGGTGTAACGAAAGAATCATAAGCACTTAGTACAGCAGCAAAAGGCCAAGATGACAATTTACCACACATTAGCCAAGATATCATTACTTACATCAAAGTCATTCGCATATGATTGATTAAATTCATAAACTTAGAAAATGCATTCAACGAATCATAATCAAATTTAATCAATCTTTTCTTCACATAAACCATATGAAAGCATATTGTCCAAACTCATAAAACCACGGTGTAAAGAGAAACTAAGATAAAACTTGAAAAACTCAAATCATAGAAAGCTCGTATCTTCCTATAGGTCTCTAACCAAGTATCAACATTTTCTCGACATAACTTCGTAAATCAAAATCTCAAAGCAAAACTCTTAAATCATCAAGCAGAGCCTCATTTTCACATCAAATATACTATTCAATAAGGAAAAGCCACCTAAACCTTACAAAACCCACAAATCAAAAATTCAAAAAGTCTATACGTTAACTCCTTCGAATAACTCCTTCGAACCTTTTTTTGTTGTTTAAATAAAAAACATCAATATAATTAAAAAATGTAAAGCACATAGTCCTTGTTTCCTTCGAAGAAATTCAAACTTGACCTTATTCCATATCACATTATCTCTATCATTAACTATCTGGTTGGTTTCTTCCTCCGAAACAACTAACTAGTTCTCTGTCTGACCAGTTTCTTTTCCACCAATAACTAACTGTGAATATTGACATTTCTAATTTTAGCTTTGTTGCGCCTCTAATTTGATGTGTGAAGCTGATTTGGAAGATTCTCTTCTACCACCTTTTAAATCTTTTGTTGTCATAGAGATACATTATCATATGCGGTTGAATTGTAAGAAGTACTAGCCTATAATATGTAGCAGTTATTCGCCAATCTTCTGCCACTTACTAAGCACTCTCTTTGTTTGTTCAACACCTTGCAGTGCTAACAGTCCATCATCACAAAGTTGACTAATACTTACTAAGTTGATTTTTAACCCATTAACATGAAGTACATTAGTAAAGTGTGGCAGTCCATCCATGTAAAGGGTCCCTTTTCGAATAACCGTGGCCTTCTATCTATCACCAAAAGTAACGTGGCCATCCACACAACTTTGATAATCCATTAAGGTGCTCCTTTCACTTTTTATATGACACGAACATCCACTGTCAAAATGTCAACCATTATGTGAAGCAACCCACATAGATTTGAGAGCTACAAATGCTTGTAATTGACCCTTTCTAACCCAAGTATATTTTGGTAACATAGGTTGCTGTTGGAAATTCATTGAAGAGTGTCTAGATTTTTGATTTTGAGCCCTCTGAAATACTATTTGCAACAACTTGTAACAATTTAGCCTTATGTGTCCGTTTACCCTTCAAAAGTGACATATAGGTATAAATTTTTGATTTCTCCTTGAAGTTTCTCCTCTGAAAGATATGAATGCACATTTTTCTCATCATTCAACTTAGAACATTCACCTTTATAACCAATATCTTGAAAATCTCCTTTGATCTTATCAATTTCCAACAATTTTTCTAGCTTTTCGATGCCTCCATTTAACATCCTTATTCCTTTTTTGACATTGACCAGCTTCAACTTTATTTCACCAAGCTTATCTATTGTAGATAACAACTTCTTCTCAGGATCTTGAATGATATTCTTCTAGTAGAACTTTCCTTCTTTAGTTTCTCATTTTTATCTTGAATGATATTCTTCTAGTAGAACTTTCCTTCTTTAGTTTCTCATTTCTTACACATTTCCACCGATTTTGCATACATTAACTTATAAGCTTTGCAAATATCCTCCTTTTTGTATTATAGATCACTATCATAATCCGAAATAAAATTCTGGGTTGATTCATCAGTGTTTTTTGGAATTTTAAATTGATTCATCTAAGTTTTCGTCGTTAGTTTCTTCACTAGTTGTTACTAAGGAAGCAAATGAACTTTTGTTGTTTTAAGCAACCAACGTAGCATTATTACTCACAATTTCTTATTTGCTACCGTACTCACTTTCAAATTCGTTTTCACTCAAAGTGTTGATGTAAGACTTCCCTTTTCTCCTTTTAAGAGTGTTAGCACATTCTGCTTATATATGTTCAAAACATTGACACTTATGACATTGTATCTTCTTTGCTTTTGCTTATTATTTATAGTTATTGTTGGAAGAACTCCCATTATTATGTTTGAACTCAGGTCTATCTTTCTTCACCTTCTTTAGCCACTTGTTGAAATTTCTTATTAGTGAAACCATATCATCATTTTCATTAGAGTCATCTCCTTTCATGGATTTAACAACTTCAGCTTGCAAAGTCAACCCTTTGTTCTTCTCAAGCTTATCTCTCAACAAATTCATCTCAAATTTTGTGAGAATCCCAATTACGTTATCCAAAGATAACTCATTAATGTCATGGATTTCTTCAATGACTGCAATTTTCAGTATGAACCTAAGGGCAATGATCTTAATGTTTTTTGACAAGTTTTAGATTTGAATACTTCTTCCCAAATTGATGTACTTGATTGGCAATATTACGCAGCCACTTATGAAAGTCTCCAATAGTTTCACTTTCTTCCATCTTAAGCTCTTCAAATCTAGTAGGCAACATTTGAAGTTTTGAAGCTATCACTGATTTTGATCTCTCATGTATTGTTTGTAATGTATCCTATACTTCTTTTGTTGATTCACTAGCTAATATCACACTGAAACATAAATCAACTACAACACTAAAAATTGCATGTATTGTTAGAGAGGTATCAAGTGCTTCCTCTTCTTCAGCCCTTGTCCATTCAGATGGATCTTTAGGTACCACTTCATGTTTTTCATTAATCGTCATTGGATGTGACTAGCCACTCAACAATGAAATCTATACTTTGGTTCCTTGTGCTTGAATAAATACTTTTATTTTTGATTTTCAAGCAGGAAATTTGAACCATCTAACAACAGTGGCCTAGTGATTAATGCCCCTTCTCTTATAGCAATAATTGCGAAACACGGATTTGCACCAACTTGATCTACCAAGGTTTGATTCAGTGACCTAGGCTCTGATACCAATTGAAAATCCTAAAGGATGTAGATTTACAAAATCTGATTCTACTTCAATTACTTTGAGATGTTTATGTTGATTGCTTGATGCAAAACAACTATGTTAGCAATGGTAAATATTCCAAAAAATACGAATAGAAAATTTAAACATGCAATGAACAAATCAATACCTGAGATTTAGTAACGCAGTTTGGCACACCTTGCCTACGTCTAGGTGACCCTCACCCAACTTAATCAACTTTCACTTGTGATACAATAGTTTTACTCAAGGTTTTACATAACTCACTCACTCAACCTTTGACACTATCCCTCATATTCATACCCTGTGAAAGTAAATCACTCCCAATAACACGACCAACTCGTGCTAATTTTAACAGAGGGTTTTCTCAACAATATTTGATAATAAAGATGAAAATAAAACAACTCAAGTAATTGAATCAATAAAGATATAAACAAAGAAAGCACTTGAGATAAAAAAATAACTCCCCAAAATTTGAATCTTCATCAACGAAAGTATGGGCAGTTGTCCACCAAGAAATTTGATGTGAACCTTTAATATTATTACTGAAGCATCCCATGCACAACATCCACAAAATTCATCAAACAAACAAATGTTTCTTCACCGAAACGTTACAAACAATAGAGCTACAACCACACAAAATATGTTGGAGGTTTTTTCACACAAAAACAATAATTGGATAGTTCAGAAAAATCACACCAAGAAATTTGTTATGAACCTTCGATATTGTTACTAAAGCATCCCACGCACAGCATCCGCAAAATTCATTAAACAAACAAATGTTTTATCACCGAAACGTTACAAACGATAAAACTGCAACCACACAAAATCTGTTGGAGGTTTTTCTACACAAAAACAATAATTAGACAGTTCAGAAAAATCATGCAACTCATAGAGAAAACTAACTGCCAAATCTAGATAAGATCCTTGAAAAATTAGCTGTCAAAGATAACGTAAAATTTTTTAAAATACAGTTGCCAAGTCACCATATACTGGTCATTTTTCCACATCAAACAACCTCTCAACAGTCCAAAAATTTACGTTATTGCACATGGAATGCAGTTGCCAAAGATGGAACAAATCAATGAAAAATCCAGCTGCCTTAGATAGATAGAACTACTAAAATAGGCTGTTAAAAAAATAGTTCTAAAATCACCAAGAATCTGTACATTATCTTCATAAGATATGGTGATTTTATCCCACTGTCATAGGATTTTATCCCATGCAATCATATCTTCAAAGAATCTCATCTAAGTCAGAATACTCATTAATATTCCACAAATAACTAACTATGTTCAATTGCAAATAATGCCCAAAATTAATTAATCAAGATATATTAGCAAATATATTTTAATAGTTATATTATTGAAATATTCTATCACTAAAATTTATTTTAAACTTTCTTCATAAATAGTGACTTTATTAATTAATATTTAATCTTTTCCTTCCAAAAATCTTCAATTTACATCTTTTAATATAAACCTTATTTAAAATTTATCAATTAGATATAATTTGTATTAAAATAAAAAGAAATTATTATAAGATATAAGAACATTATGCACTACATTTACATCAGCTCCTTATTGCCTTTTCAACTTGGAAACGGCATGCAAAATTTTGTTGGTCGTACTGGAGTGTCACATGTAGCATGTAACGAGAATCTGTAAGATCTTTAAATTAACGTGTCTTTGCACTGAATCTTAGCTTCCTGACTTATTTGTGTGTAGCATGTAATGAGAATCTGTAAGATCTTTAAATTAACGTGTCTTTGCACTGAATGTTAGCTTCCTGACTTATTTGTGTGGCCTTTAATATTGTGATTATATTAGATTCCGTTATTATAATTTATCGCAATTATGACTGAATTGTATTTACATCATCTACGATAGTCTACATATAAGTACAATAATTATTTTATTTGGACAATTCTAATTAAATAATTTATTAATAATCTAATCATTTGTTTGTGCTTGTTACCTAATTATGCATTTCGTCTGAAAAGGTGTAATTTGCAATCATTCTAATATGAATTATTTATAATTATGGGATTCATCTATTTTTAAAAATCTCATTAATTTAATTTTAGTTTCAAAATATTAGTATAGTTTAGGAGGTGCATGGTTAATGAGTTTGAGAAAAAAGGAATGAGTAAAGAATGAAAAACATCTACTTGGTAATATATTATCATTGGATGAACAGTATTTTCATATCCGAGTTTGGGGTATTACTCCACATCCTTCAATTATAAGAGGAATGAAAGTCATTCCTCTAAAAGAAAACAAGTATCATGCACATGACAGGAACCATCTTCGGCGTGACAGAAGTGTCATGGGCGTGACACTTTCGTTTTTTCCTAATTATTTCTATATATAATAATTATCTATATATAATATATATCAGTTTCACGGGCGTAGCACTTCTGTCATGAGCGTGACACTTCTTTTCTTTTTTCTTTTAAATTATTTTTATATATAATAATTATCTATATATAATAATTATCAAAATATAAAAATTTATTGTAAAATAATGAAAATAATTCAAAATTTTGAATTATTAATTATTTTATCAAAATTTTGAATTTTTTTAGAATTTTTGTTTTTTCACATTCCATTTCATTTTACATTTAATTAGACATTTTAATTTTACATTTAATTAGATTACAAAATTTGATTGTATTTTGTGGACATTATGTAGCTGATAATATATTGATGCAAGCAAATGCTATAACATTTTTTTTCTTTAAGAGCCATTGAAAAAGAAATGCCGCAATATACTTGATTTTAAATATTATGTCATCATAAATGGTACATAAATTAAATATAATTAATTAAAATATAATAAAATTTGATGCAAAACAAAAATTTAACAAATTTTTATTTCTCAAAATTTTTAATAAATCAACTACTATCAATAGTAATGGTAATCATTTCTTAGTCCTAACTAACCATCATAATTATAATAATGATATCTATTCTCATTTCTCACTATATTCATTATAAATCCTATTACTATTATCCTATGTGAACCAAGCATCTCCATAATTTCGTAATAGTATTAAAATATGTTAGTATAATTTATCATAATTGTAAGTATATTTCTTGAAAATATATTTATTCCATCTAAAATTATCTCAATAATTTAGGTCTAATCCACAATTTAAAATCTTTAGGTCATTAGATTATAAGTATATGCCTCATAAGATATATCCAACTAAGCTCATCTGTATTTTGCCCAAATATGGTTTTCATGGAAAAATATATTTAGAATAATGTATTGGATATTATAATGGCGTATGGTTTTCAGGCAAAGCTCTTCTTTTCTTGAGCAATGAGCCAAATTCCTCATCCTTCTTTTCTTGAGCAATGAGCCACATTCCTTATCCTTACTCCTTGGTTCTTTCCCTAATCTTATTTTTCTTACTCTTCTTCTTTCTGATTCTGTACCACTTAATCTCTTTTTCCCTCCACTGCTCTCTGTCTCCAATTTTTCTCTTCCTCCTTTATTGATCTCTTCCTTGTCAATCTCCTTATCTCTTTTGTCTCTTCTTCTGTCTATACATAATAGAAAAGAAAAACAGTGTTGCCGCCCTACGTAATGGGCTGTACCGAGAAATTGGATTTGTCATCACGTACTTTAGAACATCGTTTATAGGCCGAATTCAGGAAGTGTAATGGAAGGAGGTAACTTGGGTCAGATATTGAATAGAGTTATAGAGATGCATACTCAAAATTAACGAAAAACATATTTAACTTAACGGGAACATAAATATCTATTAGACAGTTAAAAAATGCAAGGTTTTCTACAGTCCTTTAGATTTTAATATTAAGTGTACTTCCTTGATTAGTTAATTTGTCGAATTATAAATGTCAGTAAGTTGATGTGTACAGACAAGCTCCCTAAAGATAAGGAGTCCAGATCTTCTGTCTAATATTATGGTGTCTTATTGTGTCCAATAAATCTCAGCCATTTATTTATGTGGGGCCCGCGTGGGTGTCGCAAAATAAATGACTGAGATTTCATGAGACAGAATAAGACAGAGTAAAACTAGACAGAGAATCTGGTTTCAAAGATAAGTCCGTGGTGAGTATTTTGTAATCAAACCAACCTGGCCTGGGTCAATATATTACGAGGCGGCATAATAAGCCTAACATGGATGAAGCCTGGACCTTGAGATGTCCTTTTCTTTCATGTATATATTCTGCATGTTGCACCCCAATAAGATCAGATCCTTCAATGACGAATAAAGGAAAAGATTCTTAGTCTCAATCATATTGATGGGAGGGCCAGACCATGTTCACCTGCTGCTTATTGGTTTCAGGACATAAATTGGTGTCGTTAATGATGATTTGGGTCAGAATATATAGTCGAAGCTTCGTTAAAAATCTGAAGGAAAAGATACATGATAAACATGACTCTTCCTTCTTACAAGCACACACATTCAAAGCAAGATCGATAGACACCTTCGTTCAGCCCTCTCGATCCAGTTTGGATGTTATTCACAGTGAATGAATATATGGAAATATATTCACCATAACTTGAATCATGATAAATTCAAATGCTTTTACGTACCTTTGTTTAGTTCCATGTGGTAACCAATATGTATACGATCAATTATTGCAAGAGTCTATTTCACCCTTATTATGGGGCTCTCAGCTTACTTTAATTAGAAATAAAATTGATGGGCTAGCTGTACCGGTCCATAAAAAATGCCTAATTGCAGTTAAGGAGTTTGGCAGCGATGTTTCAACTTTCAAGAAAACTTAATAGTATAGGACCCCGCTGCTGCCTTCACATGCATGAGACTGCTTTTCTTATTAATTGTCTCAGTCATTAAACTGTTAAAGATGTGCATTTCAAGGCTCCACGAGGGGGGCTGGCTTGAAATAATTCAGGATTTTGACGCTTGCCATGCAGGCAGGTTTTATCGTTCAACACGCCCACAACATACCCAGAAACGTAAATCTGCCAAGAAGATGATTTCGTTAAAAATATAATTTAAAATTTAGAGTTTTTAGATGTCTATTAAAAAATATCTATAATTACAATGTATGGCTATGATTTGTTTTTCTCGCAAGTAAATAAAGCCTAGAGCACTAGATTTTTCTAGAGAACATTTAATAAGTTAGTTGAGTAGAAAGTTGTTGGGCATTTAAGTAGTAGTTCTAGGGTAATCTTAAGTTTCCCATAAATAACTCTTGTACCAGGCATTTTAAGTATGCCAAAATTTCGGTGGTATATTCTTCTATCTAACTCACTCTTCCACCTTCCAACACAGCGGTATCAAAGATTGGCTAGTTTAAAAAAAATTAGAGTGTGCGTGAAAAAAAATAGAGTGGGTAAGTTGCGAGAAAAAAAGTAAAAAATGACCATTTTTTTTATTTTAAAAAATGACCAATTTTGAAATAGTTTCATTCCAATATCCTTGTCTTACAAAGGATAGTTATGAGAATTAGTGTCTTCGAATAAAAGCCTTACTAGGTTCACATGATGCATGAGAGATAGTAAAGAAGGGGTATGAGAAGTCATACGATGAAGGAGCTTTGTCTCAAAATGCAACACTATAAGAAAAATGAGGTTTAGCAACAAAAATTATCGACGTAATGTGAAGGTTTTCCGTCGATAAGCGAAGTTGGCAACGAAAATTCGCTTGGTGAAGGAAATTATCGACGGCATGAGTTGTCAAAGAAACGACTGTAGGTAATCTTTAGTGGCGGAATAGAAACATTTCGTAGCTAATTTACCGACAAACATTTTTTATTTCGTCGCTATATTTAGTGACAGTAAATTTTGTGTAATCGGTAAATTTAACGACGGATTTTGTATGTCCATCAGTAAATTTAGCGACGATCAAAGTTTTGGAAATCTGTCCGAAAATGTAGCAACGGTAAGTTGTGTTTTGTCAGTAAATTTACCACGGATTTTTCTTATTCCATTGATAAATTTACTATTAAATTTATAGACGGATATTGTTCTTTTGTCGGCAAATGCACTGATAATGTTTTTTTAAATTTTTCCTATAATTAATTTGTACATTTAATTTTGATTGATAATTTTATGATTGATAATTAATTTTTATAGTTATCTGTTGATAATATTTTGATTTTTTTTCTACATTTAATTTGTCTAAACAGTAAGTTGATTAATAATATAAAGTAAAAATTATCTTAATTGATAATAAAAATTATTATCTACAACAATAAGTATCTAATTCATACAAAATGACTTGAGAATAGCTACAACTAAGTTATGCAGTTGGTGAATGCAGATGCTCTAATTGCTGTGATGAGGTGATGTCTCTCCTCTTCAACTCATCCATCTCATTACGGAACTGGGCTATATACTCCATCGACTGTTGCAACTGAGTTGCCAGCCTCTTTACTGTGATCTCAAGCTAAACGACTCTCTCATTGGATGCAGACCACGTACTAGATGCAGCTGTACTGGATGTGGAGTATTGCAAATAACATGTGTTCACAAATGAACTTAAGCCGAAAATCCTTCCACGAGGGTCCCTACCACCTACTGCATCAAAATATGTTTAACTCTCATCAATAGTGTCAGAGTACTGAGACTGTCGTTGAATGCTTTCTTGTATTTGGTCATATCAGGAGGCAATGTTTATGATAATAAGTGATAATTATTAAAAATTAATATTAAAGCATAAATTTCACATACATTAAGTTCTCTATATCGGATGTTGACAAATGTCACACCATCATGTTTTTTAGTGTGGGTGTGCAAAAAGAGCTGACGAAGTGTTGGCTTCCTGCCCATAGACTTTTCCTGCATCAGAATAAAATGTTATAAGTGAACTAAAATTTACAAAAAATTCAGCGGATTTTCCTATATTTTATGATATTTACTCCCTATTGAATAGAAAAAATAACTCAACATGTTGGATCCCGTTTCCGAAATCCAACTACTTGTACAGATTCCCTCATACGCACATATGATTCCTTATAAACTCTTCTTGCTCTGATACCATCTATGTTGGAACCCGATCCGGAAGCCGGATCCCAACCGAAAAACGGAAAACAAAATCGGAAAGAACGGATTTCTTAACGAATTCGAAGTGGAACGAAACGGAAGCAAATTAATCGGCACGCGAAAACCAAGTATCGGACACGGAATTCAAATTCCGAAACAAAAACA
>JANKOD010000192.1:6362277-6380764 GCA_026284645.1 Erythroxylum acuminatum
TACCGTTAGAGACGATCTCTTTTGGTCGTTATGGTTTGACTTCTTTATATAGACACATGGATCCTGGCTTTCGGGAAGGTCCCGGAACAAAAAATTTTATTTTTCGCACCGTGTGTATGTGATGCACACACCGGGATTTTCCTACAGGACACGCCACGGTTAATTGTCCTGAGACAAAACAAGGGGCAATAGAAAACACTCACACTAACAGTGAGCAGAACAAGACCATTCTGGTGGAAACAACAGCCGCCGCATCCACAACCCCTGGCATAAACGAAGAATATGACCCTTGGATACAAGTGCAAAGACGTAGCAGACTTGATACAGTTAAAGACACTCATCAGGGTCAGAGGCAACATATCGAGAAACATCAGGGTGACTTGTAGGGATCACGATACACCATCCTCTCTGATAAAGAAAACATTGGTAATATAAAAAATCGTCATTTTGCTGGAGGGAGCAGTCAACATAATCAAGCCACTGCTCGTCAGGACATAGGTAGGACACTGGTGGATACACGAGGAGAACTGACATTTATTGGCTCAACAGAACTTTGGACCAAACAAAAGAGTAAATAACTATACCAACGACAAAACCTCCCATCAACCAAAGAGAGCAACCATGGGCAGCACTAGGGAATTAATGCATGACAAGGAAGAACCAGACTCCACCAAGAGGATCACGATAGAACAGCGAGGCACTCATACAATTGTCCAGATCCCAAGCCACTGGGATGTTATCGATAACACCGATAGCTCCCCCTTGTTCTAGCGGACAAAGCCATGGCATGTTGTCAACAGAATGAGATAATAGAGGAACTGGTAAACAACCATCTGAGCAATCCAAATAATTCGTATAACTCACCGCCCCCACGACCACCTGACCCGGATATCAACATCGACTTGATGGTGGAGGATCCCGCAGGCAATGAAGTGATAGAAGTGGTTCCAGAGACCCAGAGTATACATGCAGTAATGTCGAAGAACATTGATGTAATGCAAACGCAGGTTTAACCGCGTTAGCATCATATCAACTCACACATCTTTATGACCATATTAACGTGGAATTGCCAAGGAGTTGGAGGGAAAACCTTCAAGCCTATACTATGACCCTATGTAAGACTACATAAGCCGTTTTTGGTAGTCCTCATGGAAACCAAGATTAGCAGTAGAAGAGTAGATGACGTTATCAACAAACTGGGATTTGCAAACTCTTATAGAGTTGAAGCTATGGGATTCTCAGGGGGCATCTGGCTTTTATGGAACATGGACGTTGATGTAACAATCCTCCTTACTCATAGACAATTTATTCATATGAAGATCATTAAGGATGCTACCTCCTTTGTCTTTACTGCTGTATATGCAAGCCCGCAATACCAACTCCAAAGACATCTATGGAGCAACCTCAAGATCCTTGCCCAGTCCACTAAGGATCCATGGCTACTAGAGGAGATTTTAACGCGAAGTTGGAGGCAATTGATAAATACAATGGGGCCAATACACATCCGGTTGTTAGCAGAGCCTTTCAAGATTGCGTTCATAGTTGTGGATTACACAATATGGGATTTTCTGGACCAAGATATATGTGGAGACGAGACAACTACCTAGCAAGATTAGACAGGGCTCTCTGCTCCACCCTTTGGGAAGCCACATTTCCAGAAGCCATAGTTCTCCATTTACCTTTCCTTAAATCAGACCATCGACCCCTTGTGATCTGGTTTGAGAAACATCGATGCATGCAACCACGACCACATTTTTTCATATTCCAGGCGGCTTGGGTGTCCAATAGCCACTTCTCTACTTATCTTCAACATCACTGGAGGCCGAAGGATAATGATTTCTATGGTCACCTTTCGGCTCTCGCCAACAATCTGAGCTACTGGAACAGGAATGTGTTCGAAAACATTTTCACACAAAAAACCGTCTTCTAGCAAGACTAGCGGGAGTCCAAAAACTTTTGGACCGTGGGACCTCAGCAGAACTCCTCGACCTAGAAGAACACCTACGTACAGAATTGGAGACAGTGTTATGTGAAGAAGAATTGTTTTGGCACCAGAAATCCAGATGCCAATGGTTGGTGCAAGGAGATTGTAATACAAAGTTTTATCACTCCACCACCATGGCCAAGAAACGACGTATAACAGTGAACTCGATGAAAAACAACAGAGGCACCATCATTACAGATCCCCTCATCCTTTGAAACATGGCCAGGGAGTTCTTTGAGTCACTTTATACAATCGAAGAGAATCATGTTGTCCATTTCCCACTCAAAGGAGATTTCCCTTCCATCCCTTGACCAACGTTGGAGACTCTCTACAAGCGCGTCACTATTGGTAAGATTAAAGAAGCTATGTTTAGCATCCACCCAAACAAAGCGCCAGGCTATGACGGTTTCCACGCCATATTCTATCAAAACAGTGGGAGATTGTTGGACCAGCGGTGACAACCTTCATTCAAAGAACTTTTCAACATGAGGTGTGAGAAGCTGAGTTAAATAAAACCATTTTGGTGCTCATTCCCAAAATTACTTCCCCGACGTATATTCATCAATTTCGTTTGATCATTCTGTGCTTAGTAATCTACAAAGCAACCACCAAGATCATAGTGGACTGCCTAAAACCATTCCTGCTTGTCCTAGTAGCCCCGATGCAATGCAGCTTTGTGCCAGGTCGATCTATATCGGATAACATAGTAATTGCTCAGGAAGTGATTCACTCCATGCGATGGAAACAAGGCAAGAAAGGTTTCCTGGCTCTCAAGGTAAACCTGGAGAGGGCGTACGACAGACTCAGCTGGGACTTCATCCAAGACACCCTTACCGACATCGGTTTGCCTGACTCTCTCATTAGCCTCATTATGAAATGCGAAACATCGGTGATCATGCAAGTTAACTGGAATGGCGCTCTCTCTGAGACTTTTACTCCAACTCAAGGCATCAGACAGGGCGATCCCTTATCTCCATACTTGTTCGTCCTTTGTATGGAGAGATTGGGCCACTTGATTAATCAAGCAGTGGAGAAGCGGAAATGGAAACCTATCCAGTTGGGAAGGAGTGGCCCGTACTTATCCCATCTATTTTTTGCAGACGATCTAATACTCTTTTCAGAGGCTTCCATCGAGCAAGCTCAAGTTATTATGGAAGTTTTAGATGTCTTCTGCTCTGCATCAGGACAGAAGGTGGGAAAAACCAAGACTCGTTGCTACTAATCTAAAAATATTTCGCGTTCGGAGGCTCGATCGATCAGTAGGAGATTGGGCATCCAACTCACAGATAATCGTGGGAAATATCTCAGCGTACCTCTCATTCATGAGCGATCATCCAAAAGCAGTTACCAATATATCCTCGACAAGGTGCAACAACGTCTGACAAGATGGCGAGCAAAACACCTCTCCCTGGCCTGTAGAATAACACTAACTCAATCGGTCATTTCTGCCCTGCCTACGCACACCATACAAACGATGCGCCTCCCACGTAAACTCTGCGACGACTTAGAGAAAATCATGCGAGTATTCGTATGGGGATTGACTGCCAACCAACGGAAGGTGAGCCTCGCTAGTTGGGATACAATTTTTCAACCGAAGAAAATGGGAGGGTTGGGATTGCAGAAAATCATAATAACAAACGATGCAATGCTCTGCAAACTAGGGTGGCAACTCCTATCTGAACAAAATGCCCTCTAGGTCTGGGTCCTCAGGGGCAAGTATCGTCTATCTCATAACAACATCCCTACTAAACTTGACGCTGAAGGTTTATCCATGACTTGGCGTGGCATTTCTTCCATATGGAACCATGTGATTAAGGGCATGAAATGGCTAATAGGCAATGGTAAACAAGTACATTTCTGGACAAATGCTTAGGTAGCTAACCTTGGTCCTCTTCAGAGTTAAACAACCGCAACTCTAATGGATGCTATGTTGTTACTTAAAGTAGAGGACTACGTTGACGGTAATGACTGTTTGAAATGGGAGAGCTTCTAAGGCCTCCTCCCCTCATTGGTGTGCATGCATATTGCCAGTATCCTCCCTCTAAGACCTACACTTAGCAATGATCGCAGGGTATGGGGTGAATCGGAAAGTGGGAACTTCAGTACTGCCTCTGCTTAATCGTTAATTGCAAGATTCAGAATAGAGCAAAGGAATGATATTTGTATGTTGCTATGGAAATAGTCAGGCCCACAAAAATAAAAGCTTTCCTCTGGCTTCTCTATCATGACAAACTTTTGACAAACGAGTAGAGAGTAGCTCGAAATCTCTCCTTGGATACTACATGTCCGACATATGGAAGGAATGAAGACTCGTTGCATGCCATACGCGACTGCCCCAGGGCTCAGGCCGTGTGGCTAAATTTCTCACTAGTGGCAGCATCAGCAAACTTCTTTCACACAATTGAATTCGACTGGTTAAGGATGAATCTACAATCCCATATAAAGATATTTGGATTTGATTGGGCTATCATCTTTGGCATCACTTGCTAGTTCATCTGGTTTTGGCGTAATAAAAGTATCTTTGATATGAACTTTTCTTGGCCACCTAATCCTATGGGAATAATCCTCAATTATGTTAGGTGGATCTATAAGTCTAAAGCACTGTATTCTCGGGTCCAAATAATCCCCAGCGAGTGGAGACACTCATTACTTGGTCCACACCCCCTGGGTGGACTCGCCTCAATACCGATAGCGCTTGTAAGCGCATTTCCCATATTGCTTTTGGGGGAGATGTTCTTCAGGACTACGCCGGGTCCTGACTCGGAGGATTTGTACAAAATGTAGGGTTTACCACCTCGGTCTACGCGAAACTTTGGGATGTATTCACGAGCCTAACACTTGCAGGGGACTTGGGCTACAAAAGGAGTTATGGAGGTGGATTCCCTTATGGTTATCAATCAACTCTCGTCGCCAGGGCAACAACAGGGCATCTGCAACTCATTATTTAAGGCAATTCAGGAGTTGCTCGCTAGAGATTGGATAGTACAGTAGGGACACATATACAGGGAAGCCAATCGTTTTGCGAATTAGCTAGCTAACTACGCTCAATCCTTTGAACTTGGACAATGAGATCTCTTTTCCTTGTTTAATTCAGTAACTTTAGCTGTACTTTTCTTATAATTAAAAAAAATTATCTGAATATAAAAGTTTCGAAAGATAAAGTTTACTTTTCATTTGTTGATGGGACTTGGGAGTTTGAATTTGGTAAAAAGTAGAATTTAAATATTATATATAATCCTTTTTCCATTATACAGCTTTTTTTTTTTTTTGAAAGGCCCATTATGCAGCTATTGATTCCTTGTGGATTCTATTAAGATGAGATTCTCTAGTACAGAAAATCTCATTCCGGATCTGGGTGAGACAATTGTTGTCGGTCAGCACGATCTCTTTTTCTTCTTCTTTTTTTATTTCCTTTTTTTGCTTCATAAGCCCCTGAACTTTAAAATTTTACCAAAAGTAGTCTTCCTCTTTAGACAGGTTACTTATTCTAGTCTTCTCCCAACTCCCATCTCCCAACATTCACATCAACGATGGCGTCTCTAGCTTCGATGGCAGTCCGACCGATTTTTCGGAAAATCGAACTCTTTCCTTGCCATCACCGACCATCCCTAGCTCTAAAACAGCGCAACCCCTTTCCAACAGAAAGGGTCTTGCATAGAAATGCCATAAAAGCTTCGAGCGCGAGCTCACCCACTGGTTCCTCATCGCTGGGCCTATACTCTGCCCACAAGCTCGAGCTCACCGTACAAAACGTGGATCTGGTTCTGGAGGACGTTCGTCCATATTTAATTGCTGACGGTGGTAACGTCGACGTTGTATCCGTCGATGATGGCGTCATCTCTCTCAAACTACAAGGTGCTTTTCTTGAGCGGGATCTAATGAAATGATTGCCTTAGTAAATTGTGTGAAGTTGAGTTTAGTAAGATGTTGAGTTTGAAGAACAGGAGCATGTGGGAATTGTCCGAGTTCAACGACCACCATGAAAATGGGGATCGAAAGAGTGCTCAAAGAGAAGTTTGGGGACGCCGTTAAAGATATTCGCCAAGTCTATGATGAGGAAGTGAAGGAGACTTCTGTGGAGGTAAATCCTCGAACATGGAAAGCTGATTATGACAAAAATTTTAAGCTTTGGACTTGCAATTTTGTTTTGTCATGTTAACAATTGTTGTGGACGACGTGCAACTTCAGGCTGTGAATGGTCATCTTGATATATTGAGACCGGCTATAAAGAACTTTGGTGGAAGCGTGGAGGTGGTGTCCCTTGAGGGTGGAGAATGCCGTGTAAAGTATACGGGACCTGAGTCGATTGGATCAGGAATCAAAGCAGCAATCAAGGAGAAGTTTGCAGATATAAACGATGTTATTTTTGTGGGCTAGTTCAAGCCATGTCGCAGAACTTTCGAATCAGTCGCTACTCATCATTAGATACGCATAAAAAGCATGTATCATATATTATAGCTTAGAAACCAGGATTGGTGTTTGTTGTTGTTACTATCTCCTAGTAGAAAATAAGAGAATTGCATCAAGGTATTGAAAGAAAATAAGAGCATTCTTGCACATGTTGATCTTTCATTCAAGGCATACAGCTTCTTTCGTCCCAAATGTACACAAACTCTGGTTCTTCTGCACCATAAGTAAATGAAAGATCAAGACTAACATGATTAATTTGTTGTGGGATGAGTAAACCCCTCCTGTTGCCAAATCAGCATATATATGAAACTTAAAGCACCTCTAAGGTTTTCCTAAGAAATAGTAGGAAGTTATGTCCACCTGATCCTGATATTACTGGCAGGGTGACTTCTTTAGGTAGATTTGTCTGCAGCAGTTAGTATTGATCTCAACCACCTTGATAAACTAATAAGGAATGGCGTGTAAGCGAAGTAGCAAGTGACTGTCCAAGTCACAAGTCCCTGCATACCACCACAAAGGGTCTTATTTTCTGAAAACAGCCAACAGTGAGGTGTTTCCAATTGGTATCGACAGTATCGTAATTGATTACCTGACCAAGGATCTCAATGTTCGGGTGTGGGTAATGCCATAGGTGAAACCACCTGGATATGGGCAGACAAGTTAGTCCATTTAATGTCTTGTCATGTTTAACATTTTTTTTAGAGTTGGCAATATTTACTTCATTATGGGGATTTCAGCCAGAGGACAAGCTATGCCAATAATAGAAGCTAGAGCAAACCCGAGCCATGTTCTGTCTAGTGTAAACCAAATGAATTCTGCTCCAGCAAACAATATGTAGGCTTCAATGTTGGCTGCTATTCCAGCTCTATACAATTCTGCGCTCAATTCCAGTAGTAGCACTAATGCTCTGTCTTTGAACAACAAAGCTAAGAGTTATAAGATGCATGGCATGAAGCATAATTCTAATTTTCGTTGCTGTTCATCCTCAAGTTTCTCATATCTAATTGATATTCTTTGTTTTGCTTGGTGAGTACATACTAGAGTTCAATTGTTGAAGAAACCAAGACTAGATACTTACATCAGTGAAGCAGCTACTTTCTGTGGACTTCCCTCATGCACTTGTGAAGATACTCGTTCATCCAAGAAGAGTTGAAGCAACCCGACAGTGCAATAAAACAATCCAAGTATTGGAGGTACCTACCCAAAATCCAGGCAGCATACATAACATAAAATCTAAAGTTGAAAGATATAGTAATGCAAGAACCAAATGCAATTCCGTTTTACCCAGACGTTAGTCTGAAGAGGACCAATGTTGATGAACCCATTCTGGTATACTTGAAGGTTGACCCGTGAATGAATGCCGTCGAGTAGGGGACCCAAAACAAACCCTACACCAAAAAGCGAGAGAGAAACTGAGGGCCAACTAGTTCTAAAGCTTGCTGGGCTCTTATTTCTCAAACCGCAAAATGGTTTGGACACGCAGCGTTTTGGGGGGCGATGGGAATGGTAAGCTCGAAGCAAGCATGGAGAAGGAGAAGCCCGGCATGCAAAAAGGTTTTGCATCGTTCGAGGAGCACGATCACATACAAGAAAACACATGGTCGGGGTATTTTAACATTTTTCAGCCACAAAAGTGTTAGAAAATTGGGGGCCATGGTCGGTCCGTCGACGCGTGACTTAATCGTAGGATAATGATAGTATTACCATTTACCACTACCCCTGCAACACTAGTTTGCAAATTTTAAAGGTCGTGTGGTCCAAGCTGATCTGGCCCCCTACCCTGGTCCTGCTCTGGCCCTGGCCATCAGGGCGATATCAGGGCCAGGGCTAAGGGGACAGAGGATCCCCTGCCGTCCAAGCTCCGCAGCTCTTTTGACTTACGTCGCTTTTTCTCTAATCTCTATGTAGTGGTGTTCTTACACAATCATTTGACCTATGTTATAGGAGAGATAAGCGGGGGATTCTTCACCATCAGGCAGCTACAATGATGATCCAATGTCAATAAAGGAAAAAAAAAAAAGATCAGTATTACATGTCAGGAGCTCAAAGACAGAAAATAGTCAAATTGAAAATTGTACCGCCTAAATCAACTCCTAGCACACAAGTTCCCTCATTTAAGCGAAAGCCACAAGCGCAACCCAATAGTGAGAACAGCTTACTTGGCCTGAACAACCATACTTCTGATTGCTAAATCTTGACCGTCATGCATCGTTACTGGAAAGGCACAAAATTTTCAGGAGACGTTATATTTTTGTTATCAGACAGTGCATTGACAAAGAGCCAATTGAGCTTTCATCAAGCAAGACGTTAAATAACTATTCATATAAGCAACATTCTAGTTTTGTACAAAGTCAGAGTCGGGCTCTCTTCATAGATAGGTGGATTCCAGAACCCATTGTGACATTCATCCACATTGGACATACTTCTCCATCTGAAAGAATTATAATACCTTCCCCTAATTATCTGCTAATGACAGCTCTACTAATTACTCCTAAAATTGTAGCGTAAATACTAGGAACTACATCTCTGCCTTCTGTTATCTTTTCAAAAAGTTAACAATTCTGCCTCTGGGCACATAACGGCTCCCATCATTGGAAGCATTGATCCTGAAAAAATCGCAAAGAGACAAATAACACAAACAATTCAGATAACTACACTTAAGGCTTCTTGATTCATTTGATTTTTTGCTTCCTCACCTCTAAAATCATAGATCTGAAGCCTTCATTTTTCTGGGTCTTTTATGAGCTGGTGATGATGGACCCTCCGATACCCTTCCAGGTCCCTTGAATGTCAGAGGTTAAGACGATTAGACTCGAAAAGGTTAAAGAGTCGGAGAGAACTGAGGACATAAAAAAGTGATATTTACCTTGCGTTTCTGTTCCCGGCGGACGACCCTTTCCCCTATTTTCTCAATCAATAGAACATTGTTAAGTCCATAAAATTACCACAATTGATAAAAGCAAAGGCAAGGTAAAGAGCAAATGTACACATTATAGATGTACATTACCTCCAAAACTCATGGAATCTGGAACAAATATACGATCCTGATCACGATGTGAACCCTGTTACAAGTTATTAGTAGCAAAGTCAAGATATAATGAATGCATCATGAAGGTCCTCAATCAAAATTCGCTCAATTACGAAATATGTTGCAGAGACAGATGTACACCGACCTTAGGCGTGGCTGGCATTTCACCATATGAGCCTTCACGGAAAGATGAACCTTCTGCTTCCTTGTATTGCAACTGAAAATCAAACAAAGAATCCACACATCAAAGGAAATGAATGAACTTTTAAGTATTAAACCAAGATCTCTTTTACTTTTGTGTCGTTTGAATGAACATTATCGTTAATTCCTACCTACACCTGTATTCATTTCAATATTACCCTTAGATACATACACCTTAGCCTTTATGATGGAAGAAAGGTGACCAACACCATGCCTTCATTGGCCAGTAAAAATTCGACGAGAATAATTGCAACACATTTAAACGGTAGCAATGCCTTCAATCTCAGAAGGCAAAATGTATCCTTAAGTAACCATCACTAGCATATAAGCTATGATGGCAACGAAAATTAGAAATGAACAAAGGCATTAGATGAGCCAGTTGGTTCAAAACTAATGCCAGATGAAGAAAAAGACCAATGCCTCAAATACAAGACTGTCAACTATGGGAAACCAAGTTTAGAAGTGCAGCTCCTTGTTAGTGGCATATTTACCAAGCAAGATATCATTCTTTCATTATTGACAATCATAATTATCAGATACACTACTGTAATCTAACCAAAAACCATTTGTCAAATCGTGTGACTATAATTCAGTCAAAAAAAGGGGAAGATAAAGTTAAAAGTGAAGACAGCAAAATAAAAAAACCAAAGAGTTTTTCAACAAAGTGGACTCAGGTATGCATTACCTGTTTTTGAAGGTTCAGCAGGGTCAGAATCTCTTTCCTTAACTCAAGGTGCTCAGCACAGACAGCCTTGGTTGGCACCCTTGGTTTTAAATTAACCTGCAGAAGAGAAGTCGCCACATCATCGTATGTTACAAAAATGATAACCTCAAGTATACATGAAACAAAGAATTCAACTGCGTTCACCATTGGGAATGCTCTGAAATATCAAGCCCTTCATCTTCACAAGAAAAATTTGCAAAAGAAGCTAAGCATATGGAAAATATGGAGAATTTGCACTGATAAGAACATCAAGAATATCCAGAATCCTTTCTCATACAGAGAAAATAAAAATTAAAGAAAAGAAAACCCACATCTCTTTCTAAACAACCACCTAACATCCCCATCCAAAAAAAAAAGAAAAAGAACAAGGGAGACAATACAGAACTTCACAAATGGAGCAACATAAACCTAAAAAGACCTTGCATCTTCATAGAACACATAGCCACAGAAAGAAAAGGACATTAAGTATGCTGCTAAAATAAAACAATGGCAGCAAAACCATAAATCATCGAATGTAAAATCATTTAGTACAGAAAGGAACCAAAAGTGTGGTAGACAGACCCCAAGATCTTGTAATGTTTGTTCAACCCGCTTGATTGTCCGTAGTCCTGCAGATGAGCTTGCAGCTTGTACCATTTGTTCAAGTGCATATGTTCTCAGGTATACCCGAAGCTGAAATGCAATTCAATCAGATTCACTGTGCTTGTACCCAAAATCAGTGTAGCAACAAATTGCAGACCGAAAGTCCTAGCAGTTACTAATAGCGTAGCAGGTAACAGACAGGAAAAAGACAAATTGAGCATTTCTTCAATGGACAGAAAAATACTCATTTGTCTCAGTCAACCCTTGTCCGTGGGCATGAGCATGCACATGTGTGTGTGTGCGTGTGTCAGAGAGAGAGAGAGAGAGAGAGAGAACAAAATGATTAACATACCATACGAAGAGAAGTTAAAATAGAGCTATTATCCGCAACTACAAATGATGAAGGCGCTGCGGCAGAGGGAACTTGGGCATTGGACAAAGGTGAAGCATCTTCAGGATTAACAGCCATATCACCACTTTCTGGACCGACATTAGATGCCATAGGCAACGAGGGTTCTTCGGCACCCTGAAAGAAGAGCAAAGTCAATTTAATGGAAATGTCACAAACCTGCACAAAACACAAAAAAGCTGTTCTAGCATCCAGAATCATGAAGCCAGCTTAAGGCATATCTTCCGTTCATCTCACTTCTTCCAGAGCTATTGGTATATAGTCAGCACCCCATAGTTCACAAAATAGACAGAACAGCACATTTAAACTAACGCTTTACCCGTGCAGCCATGCGTGACTCAGCTATTCTCTTTGCTTCAGCAAGAACCTTAGACAAGAAATAGAAGATGAAGAAATAAGCAACATCTGATAATAAGCAAGTATCAAAGGAAAAGCTTCCCAGAAACATTAACCACCAATAACTGTCAATATAAGGTGCAAACCTCAGCATCTTTTCGTTCCTGCTGCTTTGTCTGGGACAGGACCAAAGATAATGCACGTTTACGCTCTTTTTCTTGTGTAACATTGTATGGTTCCTTCAGAAAGAATGGAATATCAAAATACAAACTAAAGAAAACATACTAAGCCGAATACATAAGTTTCATTTGAAAGAAAAATGATTTACAGTTATAAGGAAATATTAGCATTGTTTCCCAATGTTCCCAACATAAAAGAGCAACAATCATGTAAACTTCATATACAAAGTTAGGTCACCTTCACAAGAGGATGTCCGGAAACATCTGCAGGAGATGGAGCTCTTGAAATCAATATAGCTCGACATACTGAACAAAACAATGCAATAATCAGGATTAACATTAATATCAACTTTAAACAAATTAACAGTTTTATTTTCAAGTCATAAAACAATAACTAGAGATGTTTCTTGATAGTAAGCAGTAAAAAACAGCTAGATACCACTGTAATATCGATCTTTCAGTTCCTCCACTGTTTTAGATGAGGGAAACCTATCAGCTACCACGACGAAACGAAGATCAAAGCGTTCACACAAGTCAAATAATTGATCTGTCTCTTCCTTGGTCCACATCTAATGAGGATTAAATTAAATAATGGAAATTAGTCCAATAAGTGTCCTGAACAGGACTTTAACTCTCAATTTATGATCGAATTAAAACTTTTAAAATGCAAAAATCAACAAAAGAGGCCACAGGAATGATTTGGCACCTACAGGATCATTTAAGTACTTCTCATACTCTTCCTCTGTATATCTGATAATATCGACAGACTGCGTAATGCCAGATAAACAAGAAGATTAAACTCCCATAGTTAAAAGAAGAAAAGACAAAGATTAACTGCAGGCAGATATAATTACTTGAGCAATCCTTAATAAAACTTGTGCGCACCTTGTTATACTTGGCGAACGAATAATCACCAGTTGGCGGAAGACCATTGACAACTCTGACCTGGAAATCATACGACAATCCAAGAGCTCTTTCAAATGCCTACCATAATAAGTGAAGCCAATCCATGAAGAGATGACACTCAGGTAGCAGAAAACTTACCCAATGGTAAAGCTGCAAATTATCCTTTCTTGCCGAACTGGTAAAAGGAAGCCACTGCCAAGTGATCTGAATTCATGGTTCCGAATTTGTTAAAAAGAAAACAGATCCTATTTCATAAATCGAACTACTACTGAAACCAATAGCGAAAACATGCCAAGGTTTCACATTTTATCAATTTATATAAGACCAAGTCGAGAAGAAACACAGATGGGAAACAAATTAGAGAATTGCACTAAAATGACAACTCTCTTCAGCAATGCATTCTTTCAGTTCCCTCCCTAATCAAACCCATTTAACACAATCAAACCCTAACCTAAACAACCAATTCTCAAATGGCCAACAAATGATAGAACCGATATCAAAACCCTAGCAAAACAGAAAAATAAAATAAAATTAAAAGACCTTCTCATCAGATGGGGGGCGTCGTTTCAATTGAGACGAATCAATCGATGGCATAAGAGGTGCCAACCCTCCTGTAAGAGCATAAACCTACAATTTCACAAACAAACCGTTTCTGGTCACTTAATTGAAAGATGACAGTTAAAGAGAACAAAATAGGGGCAAAATTAGTGCTCGTTAACATGCCTCCCGCGAAATGCCATCCGGTTTTCTCTGGGAATCTTTTTTGGGCTGAGATTTCTTTTCTTGCGCTATTGGTAATTGGGTTTTGGGCAATCCCAGGATGTCCTTGGCGTCCATTTTTCGTATCTCAAAATAAAATTAGGGTTTGGGTCTGACGGAGGTTATATAGTCAGTAGCTCGAATTTAGACCACATGAAGTGATCAGTTAGCGTTACTGCACGTCTGGTTTCGATTCTGAATACCTCTGAATTGAGCAGTTAGGGTTTTGTTAAATTGAAATTGGGACAAATCGAAATCAGGGTTTCCACGTTCGAGCGCGAAAGAAAGGAGCTGAAGGGGTTTGTTTGGATTACAGGCGGGTGACTAAAACTCTCAACTACAAACTGGTGACCGGTTCTCCCTGTAACCAGTTATTATCTGTAGGCCAGAGCAATAACCGGATACCGATTATATGTCAGTGTCGCCCACCATTGGGTTTCTATTGGGCTTTTCAATGCAGGCAGCCGAAGCACATTTGCTGCCAATAAAAATAAACAAGAAATTACAAATAGAGAGAGAGAGAAACAGTAGAATACCAGAGATAATATTTAGAAGGAAAGACAACTGAATTCTGTTTTTTGCATGCCCATATAGTTGTTTTTTTTTTTGGACGTTAATCAAACAAAAGAGAAAAGACAAATCAATAAAGAGGAAGCAACTAAACCCAAAGCCAACAGGCTTTACCCCATACACCCAGACCTAATCCTTCTCAGAATTAATAAAAGAAAAAGAAATATTAGAAAGAATAACAGAAGAAATATTACTTGACAACAAGTGCCAAGTAAAGCAATCTGCATATAACAAAGCTATTCTTGTCACGGAATGAGGACTCTATTAGCATTTCGAGAAGTCCACAGGAAGGACAGATGTTGGAAGTGTGTCTTCAGCTTCTGACAATTAGCAAACACTAAACCAACTTCAGAAAAATTAGAAGAACCAAAATTAATCTCAACGATTACATCTAAACAATCTGATTATAAAATAACATTATCCAAATTAAGGCTTTTGATCTAAGCTAAAGCTTCTCTAATAGAAATAGCTTTTGCTAGAGTGGCATTAGAGCAAAAGAGAATATGCCCCGAAAAACCCAAGATAAAGTTACCATGGTAGTCCCAAAGAATAGCCCCAAAACCTGACTTGTTCCCTCTTTTAACAAACGAAACGTCAACATTACATGTGACCCAACCATTCGAAGGTTTCTTCCAACATAGAGTACGACTTAGCCCGTTAGAAACAACTTGCACTTGAGCACACGTAGTTTTCGCTTCTTTCCAATCTCTAAGATAGTCATCCGCAAATGAAACAATAGTATTCGGCGGAGTATCTTTTTGTTTCCAGCAAAAGAGACTCCGATGAAACCAAAGACTCCAGCAAATAGTGAGGGCTCTATCTCTAAGATCCAAATTATTGCCACACAACCAAAAGATAATACAATCCTTAATAACAACACTAAATAAAACAATACCTGAAGACATCCATGTGTTTCTAGTTTAAGGGCAAGTAAGCAAAACATGATTCATCGTCTCCATTACACCACAACGTGAACAAGAAGGATCCAAAGTAACACCATGCGTCAGGATGCGCTGCTTGCAAGGAACAAAGTCATGCAAGATTCTCCAGGTGTACTCTTTAATCTTTGGCGGGAGATGAGCACCCTAAATGACATTCCACGGGCCCTCCACAACATGAGCTTGAATATCCGAAAAATGAGAAATAGCAACTCTGTATCTAGACTTCACACTATAAATCCCATCCCTGGAGTGATGCCAACAAAGAGTATCTTTCGGCATAAAAGGAGAAATGGGAATTTGGAACACCTGCGAAGCCTCTTGAGGAGCTAGAATGCCATTAACCAAAGAATGATCCCAAGTAGAATTACTAGCATCAATTAACTCATTAACTTTCATCTCAGTCATACCATGCAAGGATCCGAAAGCACAAAAAAATTAGAATCATTGATCAACCAAGGATCTTTGAACACTGAGATAGAAGCACCATCACCCACATGCCATCTAACACTGTTATCTAAAAGATTTTTAGCTGAACAGATACTTTTCCAAATAAGGCAAGGATTTCTTCCTTCCTTTGCATTTAGCAAATCACAGTTCGGAAAATACCTGGCTTTAAAAATATGGTTCGGTAAAGAATCTAGGTATGTTAAAAATCGCCAACCCTGTTTGCATAACATCGCAAGATTAAAACACTTCAAATCACGAAAGCCCATACCGCCTAATTTTTTAGGAACACAAAGTCTCTCCCATTTAGCTCAATGGATTTTAGCACGGTCATCCGTAGATGAACTCCACCAAAATGAATTCATCATTTTCTGTAAATCATCACAAATGCCCATAGGAATCCAAAAAACGCTCACATAAAAAGTAGGAAGAGCTTGAGCAATTGTCCTCAAAACAATTTCCTTGCCTGGTCTTAAGAGCAACTTGTTCTTCCAACTAGAAATTCTTTTACTTAAGCGATCTTTCAGGAAAGCAAAAACTTGCTTTTTATTTCTCCCAACCAGCGAAGGTAACCCAAGATAACGACCATGGGTAATTGGATTAGAAACCCCCAAACTAGTAGTGATAGCCTGTCTAACATCTTGCTTCGTATTAGATTTAAACATAACGCCCAACTTCTGCAGATTGATTGCTTGACCTGAAGCTTTTTCATAGATAGAAAAGATATTCTTAAGGTGACCACATTGATTGGGAGAAGCTCTAAAGAAGAAAAAGTTGTCATCTGCAAAGAAAAGATGAGAGATAGTAGGGGCACTATGGCACATACTAACACCATGAATATCACCTCTCAACTCTGCTTTTCGCAAAAGAGTAGAAAGACCTTCAGCACACAGAATGAAAAGATATGGGGAGAGAGGATCCCCCTGTCTAAGACTCCTTCCTGGATTAATAGGCCCCACACTATTGCCATTGAAGGCCACAAAATATTGAACAGTAGTCACACAAAGTTTAATCCATCTAACCCACTTAGCATCAAAACCCAACTGAAGCACAATAAATTCCAAATAACTCCAATCAACCCTATTATAAACCTTGCTAATATCGATTTTAAAAGCAACACCCTCATTTGAATCACGTCCTCTATTTTTCATATGATGAATCAGCTCCAAAGCAACCATAATGTTATCAGATATTAAACGACCCGAAACAAAAGCCGATTGCATATCTCTCATAATGTTATTAGATATTAAACGACCCTGAACAAAAGTCGATTGCATAAGAGAGATAATTCTGGCCAAAATAGTCTTGAGTCTATTAGCTAAGACCTTCGCAATAATTTTGTAAATCACATTGCACAAAGGAATAGGCCTCAAATCCTTCATACTACTCACATTATCTTTTTTTCGGAATAAGAACAACAGTAGTATTATTTAAAGAAACAGGAAAATCACAATTATTGACACAAGAACAGCTTTGAACAAAAATGTCTCCTCCAACAATATCCCAACACTTTTGAAAAAATGTCATATTCATGCCATCAGGACCAGGAGCTTTATCCAGGTGCATATCAAGAAGATGAGCATTATCTCGATCATTAACAACATAATTAATGTAAGAAAATTCTTTAAAAGTGTGATTTCCGCTAGGATTTGCAAACAATTTTGAAAAATAATCCAAAACAATAGCATTCATAGTATCATAACTCGAAAAAGAATTACCATAGTCATCCTCCAAGACAGAAATTTGATTAATCCTCCTGCACTTCAAAGCTTGAGCATAAAAAAGATTTAGAATTAGCTTCACCATAATTAAGCCAAAAGATTTTTTATCTTTGCTTCCAATAAATTGCTTCTTGGCCCACAAATTAGAAACCTCATATTTAAGATTTAACAAATATGGATCAACAGTGTTCGTTTGGTGCAACAAAACCATATGCTTCTTGATTTCATTAATATTGGTTTTGACATTGCTACCTAACGTTTTATTCTAAGAAATAATAGAGGTGTTGCACACTGCAATTTTCTCCATAATGCCAGTGTTATTACAGCTGGTCCAAGCAGAGGAAACAACATCCATAAAACCATTTTCAGCTAACCACTTGTTCTCAAACTTAAACCTACTAACCTTATTGACATGAAATCTGGTATTCGCATAAAGTTTAGTGGGATTATGATCAGAATAAGAGCTTACTAGACTAAATAGCTTGTGGTAAGGGAAATGACAAACCCAATTAGCCGAAACAAATGCTCTGTCCAAACGTTCCATAACCAAGTTATTTGAACCTCGCCCACGCTCCCAAGTAAACTCGAAACCAGTTAGGGGAATTTCAACTAAGTTACAGTCCAAAATACACTTCCTAAACCCATCAAAGAGCACTTTAGGATACTCATTACCTCCAACCTTCTCATTAGCAGACATGAGATTGTTAAAATCACCCAAACAAACCCAAGGAAGATGATAAAGACGAGAGAGGGATTTCAACAACTCCTAGCTTGCTCGTTTCTGTTATTTTCAGGGAAACCATAATGAGTCTCCATTTAAAATTGTCCAAATTAAGAATCTCCGCATCAATGTGATTACTAGAATAACCCAAAACATAGACGTTTTTATTAGAATTCCAAAGAAGGGCAAGACCGCCACTATGACCAATCCGGTCTACATAAAAACAATAATCAAATTTTAAAATAATGCGAATATCCTCCATTCTACTAGAGGAAACAAGAGTCTCACTAAGAAAAAGAAAACTAGGCTTATTTTGTCTAACAATGTCCTTCAACGCAGTGACTGCACGAGGGTTGCTAGAAAGATCAAACCATATTCTACAACTTTCATGAACAACATGGAACCAAATTCAATTGCTAAATGGGTCAAAAAATTCAATTAATGATTCTGCCCCTACATTTGACCTGAACAGTACCACAATTTTCTAAAAATCATAACTCCTTGCTCCAATGTCGAAAAATTCTCTACCTTATATCACTGGAAAGATCAGACAACATACTTCAATTTTCATG
>JANKOD010000192.1:6380864-6392139 GCA_026284645.1 Erythroxylum acuminatum
ACTCCCCAAGTTTACGACTACACAGGACCATTATATGGGAATGTGTAGTTCGTCATGAATCTGGACTTACCCAAAACAATTATGATGTGCTTACATGTTTATGATCTATGACAAGTTTGATGCATTCATGATTTATGAACAAGATGAAAATGCATGAGATGTGTTACTGCGATTTTGATTATTTGACAAGAACTTTGAGATGAATTTTATGATTCAATAAGCATTTTGGTAACAAAGGACTTTTGAACTGTTTTTGCTTGTTATTTTGTTATAAGCATGTTACCCACGGAGCTTTCAAGCTCACCCCCATTCTCTTTCCCAATCCAGGTGATAAGCAGGAAACAAAGTGAAAGTAAGTCAAGTCATTACTTCGGAATTGCATATGTGTTGTGTTTTGGGATAATTGATGTAAAACAAGGCATTAAGTGTATTTTGTGAATTATTGGGTTTTTGCATGTATTATATATTGGATATGGATATTGATATTGTATTGTGGCATGAGTTGCCAATAAAGCTTGTAAACTCTTATTTTATAATGTTAATGAAATATGGAATTGTGTATGGTTTGAATTATGAATTGGTACATGGATGGCTATGATGGATGTTGAGCATGAATGGTTGGTGTATGCATGTATATATACAGACTTAAGGACGAATGATTATGAAATGGGAATGTGAATTATGTATGATGATGTTGAGTAAAATTGGGCATGCTTGAAGTCATTAAGTTGAGTTGATGATTTTGAGCTTGAATTGTTGAGATATGCATATGTATATAAGTGAATTATGGAAAGGAAACATAGGAATGTTATGAAGCATGAAATGTGCATGAGTTGAGGTTGAGTGTGGGATGAATTCCAATGGCAAATTGCATTGTGAATAGAGATTGTAGTAAAGGAATTGAAATTGGAGTGTTCTAAGTTTTTCATGAGGGAGAAATTGCATATTCTGACTTCCAATGGAAAACTGTGTTGATCTAGGTAGAATTGGACCAAGTTGTCTTGATGAAAGTTGTAGTTCGTCTTTAGAGCTTTCCAACGCCATAAAGTATGCAATGTTTCGATATCGGAATTGTGAGTTATGCTCAACACAAGTTAGGATGTCTTTATGGATGTAATTCCCAAACTATTAGCGTATATGAAGTGATATCGGGCTAGAAAAAGTTGATTTCGGCAAGATATGAGTATAGGGGAAGTTAGGATGGGTTTAGGACCCATTGGAGGGGTTTGGGAGGGTGAAAAATTTGTTACACCCGAGGGTTACACGGTCTGCCCGTGTGAATTCACACGGGCCTTGTATTTTCCAGCGTAGGGACGCTTCTCACCTGTAGGTTACATGGCCTGACCGTGTAAATTCACACGGTCTGTGTGTTTTGACCCAGAAAACGACAAAATTTGAATTTTTGGTCCTCATGAAAGTTGTAGCCCTAGATGTCTTCTTTCCAATGGTATAAAAAAGAAAGCAATCCGACATTTGTGGAGAAAGTTATGGCATTCGCGAAAAAGTATGTTCAAATCGATTTAGGTTATGAACCTGGTCTACTCTTTTGGTCATAACTCCCTCATCCAACCTCCAATTGAGGTGATTCTTGGACCAATGAATTTCTAAGACATGCTATGCTGAGTCAACAAAGCAATATTGTAAGTAATGTGTTTTTTTTAAATCAATTTGTCTAAGTTGAAATAATTACCAAGTGTCGTTTTAATATTTTGTCTTCCATTTTCTAGGTTGGTACATCTGGAGATGCCAATAAAAAAAAGTTTAGAGATGTTGACCCACATACATTTCAATTATCATTTCAGTCAAGGGGTTTATGATTTAGAGGACGTTTCAGTTTTACTTCACAACAATTACAAGCTGAAGCAATCAGAAGGAGAGCGTTCTTGACACAACCTAAATTTTTGCAGTCAAGTGCAAATGAAGCATACATCAATTAGTTATGCCTTAAAGTTTTTTATATTTTGATATTTGTCCCACTAACTTCAACTTATGTATGCTACTGATAATGGTGAAAAATGTTATAACACAATATAATATAACTTTTAGATAATTTGATATATATTTTCCCATTAGTTTTTAGATGCATACTCTATTAATAACAGTGACAAATGTTTGTGCTGTATACATACAATGTAAATATTGCTTTGTTTGTAAAATCAATATAAGTTGCTACACAATCTCTCTCTCTCTCTCTCTCTCTCTCTCTATATATATATATATATATATATATATATATCTTTTAGATTGCTTTTTTGTGTATATTTGACAAGATATGTAACGAGTTAATTATTCATTTCCTATTAATTATATATAGTAGTATTCTTTTTGCTTTATCACATAATTCATATACAAATTTCAAAAATCAATTTTTTCATAATATAGTTGAAATTAATATTAACCATTATATTGTTGAAATTCAATACAATATCGCCATAACATAATTACAAATAAAAAGTTCTAGAACTATAACAAATCCTAATACAATATTCATTAACATATACTTAATTTCTTTTTTCTATTTTCTCAATAAATTTATGTCCTCTTTCAAAAACTTCATTTGTTCTTGAAACTCTTTAGTTGTGCTTCTTTCAACCTCCTTCTTTAACACTGATAATTCACTCCTTAATTTTTTAAACACTTGAACGACTGTCTCGGTAAATTCTTCAATGTACCATTTGAAAAAGTTTGCATCTCCCAAGCTAAAACATTCAATTTCATTAAAAAAAACCTTAAACACAAGTTTAACATTAAATTTCATTAATCAAATAAGAATAAATTCTCAACAAAGAATTGGGGCATCCATAAAATCTCCAGCTAGGATTATGATCACTCCATGTAGTGGTTAGTAGGGCCTTTAGCCATAATAGCAAACCACATTACTTGAATTTGAACTCACTGTTGTATTAATTCAATATGATGATTCCAATTGCCTACTTAAGAAAATCACAATTGCCCTAACTTTTCCAACATATCACCACACAAGTCACTTTAATATCAGTTGATTGTGTTCAAACAACTTCAACTCTTCTATATGACATCCTAATTTTGTTTGTTATAACAGAAACATTTTCTTATCTTTGATTATTTAACTTTATCCTTATGTTTATATTCATCTTGTAAGTTACTAGAAATGCTTGTAATACTTCATGCAATGTACTCTTAGTGTTTAATATGGTATTAGATGTATATGTTTTCCTCCAATGCAAAATACAACTTCAGTTACTATGGTTACTTATAGATCCATCCTAGTCATGAAGATCTGGTAGATAAATAAAAACTATTACCACCACCTACTTTTGTTGACTCCTTTGTGGTTTGTAACAAGTAAAACTCGTCAAAAGAAGAGTAATTTAGTCAGTACTTGTTTAATCTCTGACAACATTTAAGCCTTCTGGTGTTTGAAACCTTCTTTTCAGAACCTACAACCATTTTGCATACACAGGCAATCAACTTTATTAATTTAGTTCATCCCTATGTTGATGTTCTAACTATGACTTCAATAACTTTGTTTCAAGTTCAAATTTCTTTTCATGCATGTTAAGGTTATAAATAACTCATCTTATGCTAAACCAAATATCACAAACATTGCCGATATATCATAATCTTGTAGCATAGTTTTCATGCGACTTCAACAACCTTGTTTCAAGTTCAAATTTCTTTTCATGCATGTTAAGGTTACAGATAACCCATCTTATGCTACACCAAATATCACACACAGGCACTGCCCATGTAACATAATCTTGTAGCGTAGTTTTCATGCAACATTTTTAGTTTCTAAATAGTTTCTTTTAACCATAATACTAATATACTATGAAATGTCCGATTGTACATTTTCACATTGTAATAAGGTATGTATTCATTTATCACCAACAATAGCGATGTCTATTGAATAATGACTCTGGTATATTTAGTGCAGGATACAATTCAATACGATCATGCTAAAAGTTCAATTGAATAATGTCTCAACTGAATAATGTCTTATCTGAATGATGACTCCGATTTGAACATTAACTATGATAAAAGTTGTTTTTATATGTTAGGAGAAGATAGTAACAAAAGCTAAGGAGCACCATGAACTAGCACATGAAACATGCATTTACAACTTGAAGTCCCAGATAACAACTAAATGAAAGCTTTGAAATAACTAATTCTCCGAAGCTTGAAAATGACACAACCACATTCCATCAACATACAACATTGACGGCTAATAATTATGGTTGAAAGTAAGTAAATACTAAAATGGACATTTGTTTCTCTGTCCATTCCCAATTGCAGAGTTGGAAAATATGGTCACGTAAACCTAAATTAGTTAGGACAAATTCATATTGCAGAAAAGGAGGCTTATCTCAGTTTTGATTTTATGCATCTAGCAAAGCCACTTCGTTCTAATATAATACCTAGCACCACTATAGGCCCTTGTACAAACTTTTGTTACTTCATATTCTCAACCTCATCTTCACAACAAAAGTTAAGGTAAAGGTGTGATAATCACTTAAACATAGAGCTATCATTAGAGAGGATTGTCAACTATCAAAGCCAATATGACAACTTACATGCCCATATTAATCTTAAAGTATATAAGTATAATTGAGATATACTCGAAGTTAGGAAATTATTCTTAAAGGATAATTGGAATATACTCGAATTTGCGAAATTAATTCTTCAAAACATCTTTTATAAGATTTGAATCTTTTCAAAAATTATAAGAAAAAAATCTTGACAAGTGACAATTAATCACACCCATTAAATCAAAATTTTTGACGATGAAAAATCTTGATAGAAAAAAATTCTTCAAAAAATAAAAAAGGTATCAGTTAAATCACACTCACAAAAAAGATGCTTGTGGATTGTTAGATGACAACGCTTGCAGCATATATTCTTCGAATTTAGCGACTCAGACCCTGTAATAATAGCGACGAATAAGAGTGACTAAGGGATATGACATGATGACCAATTCCAAAAACTTTAAGAATTCTAGCCAGTCGGATGGGATGTGATCCTCTGGCTCTGTTTTTTGTGTATCTATCTTGTTTTATTAGATCCAAACCATCGATTTATGTGGGTCCTACACAAATAGATGGCTTGAATCTAATAGAACATAGTAGGTACACAAAAATGTGGACAGAGAATTTCAGGCCGTCTCCGACACACGAACGCAAGACAACGAGGGATTCATTTTTGTTAAGTGGGACAATGAGGGATGGTTTTGGGGATTCTAGACGTAGAAACAGAAGACAAATGGAAACGCAATGCAGTGAGGGTGAGATCATTTTTGTTAAGTAATATGGTAAGGATTAAGTTCTGATTAATTTTCTGATTAGTTAACATAATATATTTGTTTAAGCTAAAAAATTTCTTTAAGGATTAATTAATTTAAAAGATGGGTCCCATAGTAATAAAATAAATAAAATAAATAGGAGCTGGGAAAGGAGTGGCGTCGTGGTGGCAACTGCGATATTCTCTTAATAAACAAGGGGTGATATAGGAATTAGATCAGACCACGAAGATAAGGTAAAATCAATTCGTAATGAAGGAATACACTATTTGTTTCTGTTACTTAAACCGCTGAATTCTGGTATGGAACTAGCAATGCAAACTCTATCATCAACCTCCTTCAGTAGATGTGGAAGTAAGTCTTTTTACTTTCTCTGTCGTATGTTACGAATGTTGAACGTTTTCCACCGACTCTCTACTTATTGTTACTTATTTGAGACATGTCAAGAATTCAATGCTGATCACTGCTGTAAGAAACCCATTAAAAGAAGGTGTCCACTGACCATTTGGCGCTAAAGCTTTTGTTGGTTTTTTTTTTTAACTGTACTTGCACCTTCTTCATCATTTAGGACTCTACTGCCGCTTACATTAATTCAGCACGAGTCATTGCGTGTTGAATTATCTAACCAACTTGAGCTGTTGTTGAGGTTAAAAAGGACTATATTGATTGTCTTTCGAGTTGGGTTCTTTTTCCTTTAATGGGTAGATTGGGATAAATAGATAAATATCTCGCAGCCTGTGGGTCTGCTGAATAATTTTAAGCATCCAGTCAAGTAAATGATTGAAGATGAACATGCTCTGTTCTGTCCTTGGCTTTAGTTGTAGAATATCTGGATAAAAATTCTCGAGTGTATGAATCCATCTTTTCTATGAAAAAACGACATTCATTCCAATGAAAGCTTGATGGATTTATAGGTCACTATGTGGATAAACTTTAATTTACCATTAGCGGCGCCTTTGGTATGGCAACATCTTAATTTTGATGAGGGTGTTATGATCATCTCAAAATGCCATTTCAGTTGCACGCTTTTGGGGTCTTTTAGGAATTTGAAATCGATGCACCCAAATATGCAAATTGGTTTAGTCTGTCAAATATCTGGTCTTTTAGGAATTTGAAATCGATGAACCCAAATATGTAAATTGGTTTAGTCTGTCAAATATCTTACTTTGATTCGGTGAAGTAATTAGGGAGTCCAAGCCTAAGAGTCAATGCATGCTGGATCCTACTGCTTATTGCTCAAGTGATATCAAGCTACAAAAACATGGGAGGAAAGCCATTACCATACCCTCCGCCCTACCAGAAACAGCTGCTTCTATTGCAATTGCTGTCACAGTTGTAGGTGCAGCAGCTTCTGTTCTCATAAGAAGAACCAAAACTTCTGAGGAAAATGAGGTAAACCAAAACTTTCGCAATTTCCAACGCAAACTGCTTATTTCCAGTAAAAGGGAGTCCATGATGGGATTCTAGGAATCTTCAATTGAATGAAATTCTTTGTGAGGATTGGCAAGAAAACTTAAAATTTTCTGGTTATAGGAAGTAAAAGATATTTCCCTATCTTTTAGAACTGAAAGCATAGCTGTATATTTTTACTGAGAGTTGGAAAAACGCTGTACTTCGATTATCATCAAACTTCTTGAGCAATAATTAGCATATCTTGCAGCATTTACATTTCCCTTCTTTTATCAAATTCAAACCATACTAAATTTCTTTCTACTTTCTATCCTGGAACGAATTTCATGGGAAAGCAGAACAGAAGATGCATGCAGAGATTACAATTTGCTTCAAAACCCACAAACGTACAAAGAACAAATGACTTACAGAATCTATATTTTCACCTCCCTTAATCCATCAAATGCTTGTTATCCAGCAATGGTCAACATATCTAATAGGCATTTTATCACAGATCTGATTCAAAGAACAAAAACTTGCAGAATCTAAACTTTCGCCTTCCTTAATCTCTTAAAATGCTTGTTCTGTAGCAAGGTCAAGTTATATTTTAGGCATTCTGTCTCAAATCTTATTCAAGAACAAATAACTTGGAGAATCAATGCTTTCAATAACTTTTGTAGAATCAATACTTTCACCTCCTTTAATCTTGTAACTGCTTGTTATCCAACAATAGTCAAGTTATCCAATGAGTATGTTGTCACAGATCTTAATCAAAGTATGTGAAGACTGTGGCGGTTCTGGTATATGTTCTGAATGCAAAGGTGAAGGATTTGTGCTGAAGAAACTGTCAGAAGAAAGAGCAGAGCAAGCAAGGAAGACTGCAAAGAATATGGCTACTCGATATACAGCAGGGTACATTTACACCGTCTTTCTTTGTGCACATTGAGTAGAAGTTGCATGTACATGCATGATAACTTCCTCGCAGACTATCAAGTGCCTTGATGCTCTGGTTTATCCTATTATTTAACTTGTATCAGGCTTCCAAAGAAGTGGAGCTACTGTACGAAGTGCTCATCATCTCGATCCTGTAATACGTGTGGTGGCAGTGGAAAGCTAAGCTACTAGTTTCACGCTTTCAACTGAGATTGGAAAGTTAGGGTGCCTCACATTTACACAATTAGTTTGCTGCTATCAAATACTGCTGTGCTTCTTTGTTAACTAACTGAGAGTAATGTGCATATATGATGCAAGAACACACCCTAAATATTTAGACTTACTTGGAGCTTTATCAAACTTTGTGATCGGATGGTTAGTGAACCAAAATTTTGATAAAATCATGAGTTATAAATGATCACAGGCAAAATGTAGAGTTCTACCAGGCGAACTTGTGATGGAGTTTAGTAATACTCTAACTAATATTTTTCATTTAATTTGTTGATTTATGCCCTACAAAAATTAGTTGATTGTAGTTTACTAAGATAATTATTTAAAAATATTTTTATCTTATATATATTTAGATGTACATGACAAAGTTTATGGGATAAATACATATTAAAAATAAAATTATTTTAGAATCATGATTATGAAATTCGTATTACATTTATATATTATCTCTAAATTGTTATAGTCATTGTGATGTAGGATAAATAGAAGAATTATGAACTAGTAGTTAAAAAGCACAAAATTAAGAAGTGTGGACGATAATAGGTTGCTGGAATATTGGGTTTCAAGGTTGAATTTTGGCTAGGAACGTAGAAATTTCATATTTTGTAAAGCTGGAAATTTAAGGTTTGATTGTTAGAATTTTAGGGTTTGATATGGTTGGAATATAAGTTTGAGATGGCTAGAATGTGAGGACTGGAATTTAGGTTAGGGTTACTGGATTTTTCAAGGAAAGAACACAAAGAATGGAAGGTAGGAAATTAGGAATCACTCATAGGGTCTAAGAATCACTCTTAGAAGAAAGCATCACATCTTCTAAGTGAAAACTCAAAGTTGTAAAAAAAATTCTAGATTGCTTCTTATTAATGAAAGGCTAAGTACATATATATAGTGTTCTAAGAATCCTTATTATAGCAAGAAAAGGATTTCTAATTTAAATCCTAATATAATAGAAAACATGTAAGTCTTATTCAACTAGGATAACATATCTAAAATAGAATAACATAGTACTAGTACTTCTTATTTAATAAAGAATCCTAATGCAATATAGATTTCAGCCTTTATCTTTGATGTCAACTCAATTCTCAATCCTCATCCCACCAAATTAGGACTTGTGGTTGGCTAATCTTCTCTTTTATTTCTTCTATATACTTTAAGTTCTTTTGCATGAATTCTCCCTGGCTTGTCAGAAGTCGTCCGCAACGTTGAATGTGATAAATACTGAACATATAATTCTGGATTCAACTTCTAAAATTCAAACTTTGAAATCCAAGTGCTATCATAAATCAATCTTCCTTTCTACTTGACAAGAAATTGTCGATATCCTCCATTTTTGGTAGCTATAATTTGTTCATCTAGAACATCTTCTATCTCCTCTTTAAGATGGGGAATAATTGGAATTCTTACAACTACAGTAGGGGGGATCTCTCATCAACTTGTCTATGATTGATAGGTAATTTATCAAATTTTAAATTAAAAAAATCTTATCGTGCAAGTATAAAGATTGGAAATCGCATTATAGATAGGTGTCATTCTACAGAGATTGGTTAGTCACCACAATGATCCAATTTCATTTTGTTCAGGAAACTCAAATAATTAGATTTGAAAGATCCAAAATATAAAAATTAAGAGTCATACATACACACTTTAGGGTTGTCACGAAAGTAAGAACACAAATTTAGAAAATGATGAATCAAATTATCTATTTGACAACTTAGGATTGTCATTACCTAACTATGAATTCTGTCACTTTAGCAATGTTCATTTTGTTTAGTCCAAAATTTCCTAATGTCATGGTTCTTTCACTCTCATTGCTTGAACCAAATAAGCCATGTTTAATGAAGTAAATGAATTATGTAAGCTCTCACTTCCCATTTTTCACTTAACCATTAAAAGGATATGAACAAATTTTTGGACAGCCACTTTTCTATTCAAGATCTCTCTCCAAATGACAAGATAACTTGATATATGGAGTATTCTTGGTGTAAGCCCACTCTCATGGCACTTACTAACATATTTCTCAACTCCATATCTCTATGTGAGCTAAGTATGGACGGTCATATAACATATACATCAAACACATATATAACATTGAATAACGTGAGGTACTACATAGTTTGGGCAATAACAACCCTAATAACTACTTAGAAATCCATCAAAATCCCATCTAACATGTTCAAAACATATCCATACATCCTTCTCAATCAACAAAATAAAACAAAGAAGCAAGAAAAGAGAAGAAGTAACGGTTATATGTTGAAAAGCAAAGCTGGAATTCTATGGTAGCAACTTTGTGTCTCCTTGAAATCCTTTGATTCTACCTTGAATTCTCTTGGTTTTTCTCTAAAAAATGCGTGCTTCTCTCTCCTTTGGATTTCTTGCATGGCCTCCCCTTTCTAGGGTTTAAAATTGAGTTTTTATACCCCATTTAATGCTTAAAACGACATAGGAAGGATGAAGTTGCAAGTCGGAATTTTTCAAAAAACTTCGTTTTCTATCTTGACTTCATTTGGTGATAGCTTATTGATTGCTTATCCAAATTGGGCAGTGAAACTGAATTTCTCCTATTTATTTTGGATCAAAAACGAAAAACATCTAATAATAATTGTTTCTTGTGAAAGCTTAACATTGGTGATAGGTCGGCCTAGGAAAATTCCAGCTTTCCTTTAGGTCACATGACTTGCTTTCTCTTTGGTTCTTTTATCCTTCCACTCCTCAAAACCACCTTCAAACCTATTTATTAACAATAAAATTAATCACTTAATCATGCCCAAAACACATGTAATTAATACCAACATAATGTAAGAAAAAGATGCACAACAGTGCCATGCAAAATGCATGCAAAACCTAATCTTAAAGACTTAATTCACACACATTCATGCGTATTCACATACATTCATACATAATCATGCAATTATATGAAACTAAGACAAAAAATAAATTAAACAAGTTAACAAAAATCAATTTATCATAATTAACTAACAAATTATCCTAAGAAAAGTATGTACAAATGCTGCCTATCAACTCCCCCACACTTAAACTTTTTCTTTTCCTCAAGCAAAATCAAACACAAAAATAATCTAAAGAACACAAATACATAAAAACATACACGCATACAATGTCAAAATTGATGGCTACTAACTCGAAACGTTATGCAATCAACTTAATCGTAAACAATAGTTATATCACAAGTTTAATGTATTGATTTATTCCGTTATGCCTAAGTACTTTAATATAATCATACACATTGATCGAGATATAAACAACTTAATTTTAAACCTATGTCACTTATAAATGTGCATTTACAATTATCAATCATTTAAATGGTTAACTGTTGGACCCGGGCTTGCAACGGCCTGGTGCCGAGGGCCCCGGGATCACAACTGTTGGACTCGGGCTTGCAACGGCCTGGTGCCGAGGGCCCCGAGATCACAACCTGTCAAAGGTACT
>JANKOD010000192.1:6400145-6412859 GCA_026284645.1 Erythroxylum acuminatum
AAATTTACCACGACGAATGCTGAACTAATAAATTGGTTATTTTTAGTGTCGATGATCAACGCAAGTTCAATAACGAAAGAGACCGGAAACCAAGATTTATTTTCATTGATTGTTAAATTTTCATTATTTTGTTTCTAGTTATTTTGTTTAATTCAATTTCTATTTAAATTCTGTTTAATTCAAAAATCCAAAACCCCCCTTTTGTCGTAAACAGCGGTTAAATTTATTTCATAAACTTTACACGCATTCTCTGTGGGATCGACCTAGACTTGCCACTGCTACAGTAGTAGTCTAGTTAATTTAATTTTGATTAGCGTTACGACGCGCGGTTAGATTTGTTTTCCTAGAAATACATACTCACACAAATCATTTATGTACATGAAAGTTTTCCTAGGAATGCATTATGCTCAATCTTAAATTCCAATGTTCAATCACCCAATTCACATATGATAAGTCCTATTTCATTTAGATTTGTTTGAAAATTTTCATACACATTCATAAAGGTTAAGAAAAGATACGATAGAAATTGGGAATAAAAACAATGCCATGGTCGTGACAGACACTCTCTCCATTCATACCATTATTTGTTCCTTAATATGCATATAGAAAAAGTCAGAACTTGGTTTTGAGGTCTTCTATAGTTTCTATATCACTAACAATAAGACAATTTGGACTTTTAAATCATGAGATATAGGAAAAATATCACAAGTTGCTCCAAAATAGGGGCAGCATCAGGTCGCCTTTTTCAATCTTAATTTTTAAGGTCATAGAGCCAGAATTAAGTCAGAAACCTTTCTAGACATATTTAGCTCTATGTCTTAGGTTTCATATGCAACTAAAATCACACAATTTGGAGGTCGGTATTCTAATTTATGACTCAAGAAATATGACTGACTCAAACAAGCCCTAGACAGAATTCCACTACACGATACTCTCCTGTCACATACAACCAAGTTCTTGCAAAGTAACACCAAAATTGATAGAATCCAACTGTGATCTAATTATGGGCACAGCGGAAAACAAAACCTTTTACGAATTTCGAGCGAATCCTGATAATTGATTAACTTAAACAAAACAAAAATACGAACCATAAGAAGTCGTACCTTGCTCGTGTTCCTGTTGAAAATCCTTTGAAACTTTTCCGATTTGTCAACCATAAGTTGTTCAAGAGTCCAGCCTCCGATGGTATCCACAGAATAACTTCTCAACACTTTGAGAGGAAGAATGTAAGAGTGCTAGCTCATTTTTCTTTTCTTCCTATTAATAGAAAAATCATTAGGGTGGTTTTGTAATTTTATTAAAATTAAATTCTTTATTATAATTAAATTCAAACTCTAATTATAATTAACTTAATTTTATTATAGTCAAATATCTTATGTTTGATCCCTAAAGTTTCTCAAACTTTATAATTAAGTTCAACTTAATTAAATTGATTTTTCTTTCATTCCTTTTAATTTATCTTTAATTCTCCAATTAAATAATTTACAATCATAGGTCAAGATTGACATCTAGTAACATGTCATAACCACCCAAATATCAGGAATGTCAAAGTAGTTTGACTTAACCTATCCATGCATGGTTATGATGTATAATTTAATTCTTTTGTCATCCACTATTCTAATTGGACAGAGCATGGATATAATGTCTACTCTTTTGTCCATTCATGTTTGTTCTTGCTAATTAGTAATTAATTTATAATTGATAATTAAAAACGCCTTTTCAAATGTCAATTCACTCTGGACACATAATTTCATAAATCACTACTAATCAAGAACAATGGAATATTCTCTCTAATTACTTTAAAGTAATAAATCCTTTATTGACTTACTCAACTATCTCCATATAGTTCATATTGCTTCTAAATATTACCGACTGAATTATCTTAGGACAACTCATAAGTAGTATCAAAACGTAGTAATTTCCACATAAGATATATTGGTAATCTCAAGTCTAAGGATCAGTTATACAACCATTATTATAAGAAAATCCATAAACACATAAGTAATATTTCATTTAGGATTCTCATAGTCGGGTCCAGTTCAATGACTTATTCTCTAATAATCACTCACACATTAGTTTAAGTATCTTCATACTTTAAATGAGATTTGATACTTTCTTCATAAGAAAGAAATATAATGTGTGCTAGTTTTACCGTTTCAATAATATCTCGTCTTGATGAAACTACAACTAGAAAAATTTAAGAATAATACGTAAATGTAAATTGAATCTCACAATTATTATCTCAATTTCAATTACACGTTAATTATTCCAGGGATTTAATATTTAGTATTAAAACGTCAAATGTAATTAATACATAAAGATAAAAATGCCTTTATTAATTATTTTGTCTTTAAACTATAACCACTCGATTGGCTATAGAGCATAAACTAAGAATCTGTCACTTGCACTAAACCAATCATTTAAGTAGCTCATACCATATCACCATATGACGATTATGTAACTACTGGGACATTGGCCTAATGAGATAATTCTACAAGTTTATCTATAGTGAGATTACTTAATTCTTACAATTATCATCATAATTAACAAAATTTTACCTAAATACATCTTTGGATCTTTGATGAGACCTTAGCTTCTTTTATATGTCCAATGGCTCTAATGTTCCACAGTACATTATTGTATTGAACAATGCAAGAAATTATACCAAGTACACTAAAGTACTTATTGATTCAATTAATCATTTCTACTAAATGAAAAATGTTTTAGGACTTAATTAGCAACCATTGCTACATTAGAACCTTTCCAATTTTGAAATAATGATTTTCTAAGTAAGATAAACCTTAATTAGGATTTACTTCTAAAGTAAATATCCTTATCTCCTTAAACTCAAATATCAACTCATACATAGACTAATGGATATCTTTAATACTTCATAAGTCTCCAATATCTCAAATACTAAACATCTTTAGTACATTATCTGTGTACTTGGATTTAGAATAGGTGAACAACTTCCAATCTATCTCTATGATCTAATTCTTAGAATTAAGTTGCTATCTTTTCTCATCCAATAAGAGTTATTTTTAGACAATTATATTGTCAATAATTGAAAGTTAGAATTATTCTTCTTGATGAGCAATATGTCTTCATATACTCCTACTAAAGCGGACCACTATACTCCCACTAACCTTCTTGTAGACGTGATAAATTCACAATCATCTTCAAAATAAACTATTTGAATCCATCATGAAAGTGAATATTTCAACGTCTTGTACCTTTCAACTATACATCAAATGTAACAAGAAAGGCAACAGTTCCAATTGAATGTACTATCATGAGATTAAACTTTTCAAATTCCATCTTACTTCCACTACTTATCTTGAGAACCATTCTCTTATAAGTATTCATTGAAACAAACAATTTGTTTAATAAGTCTGTAAGATTATATCCAACCTTTTGGATATCTCACAATATTTTATTACCCATTTTAGTTCTAAACTCAATGGATTATATATATGCTTCAACCAAGCATCACATCCTTGAATCATTAACTTTGACTCTTTCAAAGACTTAGAGTTTCATATCTAATATGAAATATTGCGAATTGACTCAATTGGAACTATTGAAGGTAAGTCAGTGTACTAAGCATCGCTATAGAAGAAATACTACTGCATTATACAATATCTCATATTGTATTTTCCTCCCTACATAAATTCATCCTCTTATGAAATTTAGTTGTGAAGGTATTCACTAGAGAATCTCATTCCTTATAAATATCCAAATTTTAAAACTCATCATAACGATCTATTGAAGTGCTTCAGCATTCTCAATGCTTAATTTTTACTTAGATTTAAACAATTTGAACTTTTCAAAAATTTTAAATCATTATTTCATTTAATACATATGACATGTTGTTAGATACCGCTCTTGACTTACTTAAATTAAGTGTTAATTCAAGTGACTAACATAACTAGGAACCTAATGGGTCACACATATAGGATATCCGAAGGATGAGTAAAATGGTCTTGAATGGTGATTCAAGATATAAGAGAGTATTTCGAGATTGTATCATGATGTGATCGTGGTAGAAAACGTTGCATGGAATGGATTAGAAACAAGTGTTGTTCGCTGCCAATTTAGTCTTTAACTTTCCAAAACTTCCATTAATGCATGTTATTAATGGTCATTAACTTCCCATAACTTTCATTAATACATGATATTCATGACCATTAACTTCCCATAACTTCCCATTAATAATGGGGGTTATGGGAGACCAAAGAGGGTAAAAAATAATCATCATTTTCGTGCATCTTGTGTAAGACACAAGAAAAAGAAAAAATAAAAAGAAAGGTTCTTTCTCACACACACACTCTTTTTTTTTCTCTCTAGCTCTCATAAGAGTTCTTGTCTTTGCTAGCACAAAGAAAGAATTCTAGCCATCTCCTAATGAGGTTTCATCCTTTTGTCTTTGTGTGGACTTTTATTAGAGACGGTCTACGTTAATCGTTGTGGTTTACGACAACCCAACGCGAAAAAGATTATAGAATGAAGGAGATCATCAGAAAGATATGTAAACATCATACATTTCATGTTTTTGTTTTGTATATCTATATGCATGAGTAGATCTATTTTTTGAGGTTCCGTTTTATTTTCACTGTGCATATTTGATATATATTATGTATGAGATACATGATCAAAACCTTACAAGAATGTACATAGGTCTAGGGGCAGAAAAATATACGAGGGAAACTTTTAAAAATAAAGTGATATGGCAGCTACTGGAGTTTTTTGGAATATACGAGGATGTCTTCTAGAGTTTTGGCAAAAAATTTGGCAAAGAACGACACTGGAGCAGATATTGGAGATGTCTACACTAGTTCCACCTTCTACCATTAAGGGATAGAAGACGTGCATAGTGTTTTGGAGTTTTTTTTTCCGAGGAGCTTTCCAATGTTTTTCTTCCTCTAAACTTTTGTGGTAAGATAATTACTTGTCAATAATAATCATGCGTTCTTTCTTTTTAATGACTTGTAACTAATTTATTTATTCTAGTTAGAGGATTATATTAAAGCCTTGATTGTAAATCGATTGTGAGATCGAATATTTTATTGAATTTAATTATGCATGCATATTTAATTAATTCCTGAATTTCGTTGATTTTATGATGGTTTTAGGTTTTATTGGATAGATGCATAGATATGATAAACGTGAAATAATCTATTGCCAATTAAAAGGACGAATATGCAATTGTTTATTGATTTTAATAAGTGGCAATTGACATAATTTTATTTCCTCATTAAGAAGTTTAACATATATTGTAGAGTTAATTAATCTAATTGCAATAAACCATCTATTGAGTTTGTTGGTTAGAATGGGCTTTCTAGATTTTAAGGCTGTCGAAACATTAAATCTTACGAGCTGCTTCTTATTTTTAATATTATGTTTTAACATAATTTTCAAACCCCTTTTTTTTAACATAATTGTTTAAAAGAGATAAATCACCATTCCCTCAAGAGATGACCTTACTCCACTGTGCTACGTTAATATTCTGAGCAGGTTAATTTTGGTTGATTTGACACTCACCAATTGGCTATAGGGCATAAACCAACAAATACATGATTGATTGCTTAAAGTTACATGCAACGTAAAGGTATTTATTTCAATGCCAATTTTGTCCTTATTACTAAGTTTCACATAAATTAAACTAATTTTAGCTATTGATTACAATATAAGTGGATCAATTTGATGTCACATTTTCTTTTTTAAATTGATTTTTAGAAGAGAAACCATTAGTAGAACGACTAATAAGTTACGAAGTTAAAGAGTAAGAGAATAATCTTTATCGGCTCAAGAACCTTGTATGACCTTAGACAAATACCAAAAGCCTGATACTTAAGGATTGATAGCTAATTTAGCAAGACTGGTTTTGGAAAGAGTTTAAGTGGGTCAAATTTGTACGCAAAAATTAAACGGGCTCTTAATTAAGGTACTTAATTTTGTGTTTATGTAGAAATGGTTGTTGAAGGAATTTAAAAGCTTGATAATTGATGAGTTTAATATGACTGATTTGAATTTAATAAGCTATTTTTTAGACTCAAAATGGTGCTGAATTTTTTGTCATTCTACGGAAATATGTCAATTCCTTGTGAAATTTCTTATGTAAGATTGTATTCAGGAAGGACTCCAATCAAAAATTCAGCTTAGAGAATGTGAATGAAAGAGTTTATAAACATAATTATCGAAATTTGACTGGAAACTTATTATATTTACCCAATAGCGGGCCAGATATATATATATGTCATGCAAGAAACTAACTAGTACTTATCATGATTCATGAAAAAATCCAAGTAATATCCAATATGGTTATACAAAAAAGGTGCTCAACTATTTAAAGGGAATTAACTAGTACTTATAGAATTTGGTACAGTAACACTAACAATCTTGAGTCGCGTGATTTTTTTAATAGTATTTGGTTAGGTTCGCTGGGCGACCAGAAGAGCCTATCTAATTAGGTTTTCACTCTTGACTCAGAGTTCCAAAAAAAGTAACTATTCGTATTCTTATCCTCGTCAGAAGCATTACATAATTGTCACTTCACCAACTTCAAAAAATTTAATTGAAATGAATACTTAGCAAAACAAAACAAAAGCAGCACTGTGGAACAGTTATCAATTAACTATTGTTGTGTGACAAATATTTCAATTTATGACAATTGCTTATCATCACTTTATAAAGGAGTTGATGACCGAGGTAAGTGTAAAAATTATTTAAAAAGACACTTCCTTTTGTAAAAATTAAGTATTTGAGAAATAAATTAGGAGTCATAAATTTATGCAATATGGAGAAGTGTTAAAGTGTACGTGATCCAAAATTTAATAAGTTCATTTTCTATTATTAGCATCCTCAATTGTCAGTTGTTTAAGTTCTACTCATACGCAATTAAAGTCATGTTCCAGGGTACGTTTCAGGTATGTTTAAGTTTAGGGGTCCTTCAATTTATATTAAAGTTTTTTTTCAGTTAAATAATAATTAAGCAGTTTAACACTTGACATCTTGCTTTAAAAGATGTCAATTATTCGTTTTGTTGTTATAGAAAGAAGCTTGACACAAACAAGTCAATGACATGCAAAAAACAATAGCAAAACGCGGCAATTTGAACTCTAGAATAAGATATATCGACAATATATACAGATATAGAGAGAAGTAAAATATAATAAGATGTAAGTGGAAAAACACAGGGGACCGTCAATTTATTGAGTCCAGATCCTCTGTCCAATATTATGGTGTCTTATTGTGTTCAATAAATCTCAGCCATTTATTTATGTAGGACCCGCATGGGCCCGCGTGAGTCCCGCAAAATAAATGGTTGAGATTCCATTAGACAGAGTAAAACTGGACAGAAAATCTGGTTTCCAATTTATTATCCTCGTAATCACCTGCGTATTATATATATAATAAAATTATCAAGCAAATTATGAGAGTCATATTATAATAAAATATGACTAAGAGGGCTAAAATTAGAAGATAAGGTTAAATTAACTTTTCCTATTTCTTCATATATATTTATTGTTTAAAACTTTTGTTCCAATTAAAAAGTATATATTGTGTTCTGCAATCATGCTTTCTGAAATTAAGCACAGATAAGAAAATTACCATAATGTTTTTTTAATTTCCAATCACGATTGCAATATGGATAATTACTGGCAGGATGGTTCTTCCATTAGCTCTCAAGTTCTTGTCTTATGTATGGGAGGATATATGGATGCAAGAATAAACCAACAACCCTTTTGTCTATTTCACATTGACAAACCAGGAACGTCATGCGTATGGAATACTTCGTATATGGATGCAAGAATAAACCAACAAACCTTTTATCTATTTCACATTGACAAACCATGCGTATGGAACACTTCGCTAATCTCTCGAAAATCTATCCGATTTTTGTTGCGTTTAAACTTCTGAGTTTAAACTTTAATGGAAAGAAAAAGGTTAACAATAGCAATTGCAATAGGGAATTTAATACCTCCTTCGTTCTAAAGATAAAGGATTTGATGACCTTTGTAATATATATATATATATATGTTCATGGTCATGACTAACTAGACATTAGTTGGAGTGGAATTTGGCGGAGTCGGAGCGGAGGCAACACGCTTGCCTCGCTCAGAGCGACTGTTCTCGGCGAACTTTATGCTGTTCTGGTGCAATCCCTTTTGCCTCTCCTCCTCATTCCACTCTGAAGCATAGTAAAATTCCTCCGTTGATTTCACAGAGTCTTTTGAAGGTGGAATGAACATGCTACCCCATTGCGGAAAGTGTACCAACGTCACAGGAAGTGTACAACAAACAATCATCAGACCCATCAGGGACAGACCTGTTGCGGTTGAGTAACTTGAGCTTGTAAAGAAGATTAATTGTGTTAAACCAGATCCGAAGTTGCCACCAGCGCCAGTTAGGCCCGAAATGACACCCAAAGATCGTCGAGAAATAAAGGGTATTATCCCGAATGTTGCTCCACATGCAGCTTGAGCCCCGACGGAGAAGAGAATCATGGCCAATACAGCAATCGGAAGTGAACTGGCACGACCAAGCCATATGCAGAACACTCCTCCTAGAGTTTGGAGAATCCAAAGAACCCATAATCTTCCTCTCATGCCAAAGTATCTGGCTGCAAAGTCCGACGAATATCCACCAAAGGGACGAGCAACGAGGTTGGCCATCCCAAAAGTAGCAGCAATTATACCAGCCGTATGAAGCTTTAAATCAAACCTGTTACGTTCCAGATAAAAAGTTCTCATGTTAATTTTCTGCGAAGTAGTTCAAGTGAGATCGACTCAAAATGAAACAACTCGACTAACCTATCGTAGAAGTACTCAGCAATAACATTATCAGTGGACAATTCAACTCCCATGGAATACCCATAAAGGAGAACAAAGATCCATGTTCTATAGTTTGTGACAGCATACCAAAGCAACTGAATGAAAGATCAGATAAGAAGTTAATTATCTTTCAGATAGGTAAAGCATTAATTCAAAGATAAAGACGTTGAGTTCCAAAAGAAGCTGACCTTGGAGAACTTATCTTTGTTAACTTCACCCGTCTTTTGTAGGGTACTCAGATTACCATCAGGTAAGTCTTGGCCTAGAGTCAGGACCAAGACGCCCATAATCACATGAAGACAACCCGGAACAAAGAATGCTATCCTCCAAGCGGTGAATGGAGTGGCACCAATTTTACCTATCAAGTCATAAACCAAAGGCATTATAAGCTGAGTTGCGCCACCACCCATGTTACCCCATCCCGCGGCGGTTCCATTAACAAGTCCAATGATTTTGCTGTTGAACATTGTGCTCATCCAGTATTGACACGATACAAACGTCGCTAGAGAGAATCCAATCATGAAACGAACGGTTATGTACCCTGCAGCATTGGACACGAACGACATACAAAAGACAGTAGGAGCTGATAGCATGATCAGAAAAGCACAGCCATATCTTGGGCCAAGTAGGTCGCAAACTACACCCATGGTAAGCCTGGAGAATATACTTCCAGAGACAGAAGCAACCCCGGCATTTCCTATGTCCGCTTTGGTTAAATTGAGATTGTCACGGATAATTGGAACAAGTGGTGCAGCTGCAAAGGTGGACACAAAGCAAGTAAAGAATGAAATCCATGAAAGGTGGAAGGTTCTCATGTGTGGATTAGCCAAAGAGAAAATCTTGAAAACTCTGGCCTTGTGCTCAGAATCCACTGGCAGGGCAAATTTTGCTGTTGTATCTGTTGGGACAATAGGTGAAGCAACTGAGAAAGCAAATGTTTGTTCTCTGGCAGTCACTCCATGCATGGAGCTTCCTGGAGATCCCTCAATATCAGCCATCTTTAAAATCTTACTCTGTTTGTAGCTAGGTAGCTCTTAGGAGAAATTAAGCAGAAAAGAGTGCAATATTACAGAATAAGATGCACAGGCTATTTAAAAGGTGTCAGGTGTTGACATTTCGGAGTGTGTACTTTTAGTTTAATCTGTAAGGGCCAATATGATTAAAAATCTTGGTTTCTTGGATGAGCATAAGGGGCAAGAAAGATTCCATTGGCTGAGAAATATTACAAAATGGCGAAAAACATGGAATCCAGTTCGCCGCATCGAGGGTTAAACACGAAAGGTCTCATGGTATATTCAAAAGGACCCACAAAAAGTGTATATGTTGTTAAATTGCAAAATAGCTGGCTAACAAGTAATCTGTGAATAAAACCTGCCTAGTTGTGTTTCAGTGGACTGGACTTACCCTTGGAAATTTCAATAGCCACACGCCTTTCAGTTTTAAATCGATTTATATCTCCGTCCCTTTAACCTTCTACGTACCCGCGGGAGAAATCAGATCCTCTGTCCAGTTTTACTCTGTCTTATTCTGTTTCATAAAATCTTAATCATTTATTTTGCGAGACTCATGTGGGCCTCATGCGGACCTTACATAAATAAATGGCTGAAATTTATTGGATACAATAAGACACCATAATATTGGACAGAAGATCTGAACTCCCCGCAAGATACCACTTGCGAACAATTTTGCAATTTGATGGGTTTTTCTTTGCCAAATATCTTTCCAGAAATGTAAGCAATGAACTACACGAGACTCCCCCCTAATTTCTTTGTTCTCACTTTATTACTTAAATCTTCTCTTTTTATCGTTTTATCTCTTATAAGAATTGCAAGGTAACATCTATAGGTACAATTACATTAATAGGTTGTGACAAAAGTTTACCAACCACTTTTGAGTAATCATGTTAAGGAGAATTTTAAAGGAAACTTCTTTATGATTCTCAGAGATTTTTTTTTCATTTTTTTTTGTTATTTTTGAAAAAAAAAGGAAGGAATTCAGGAGAATACAAATGCTGGCCCAAATGAAATGCTAGCATGCCACATTTAAATTAATTGAAACAGCTTCTAATGTCAAATGGATATTAAAGTCTGGAACGACGTAGGTTTATCAAGGGGATGCACCCTCATGGCCTAATCAGCACCAAGTCAGTGGACAAGTTTAGAAGAACTTCGGCTGTGGAAAAATGCATATCAGCCAATTAAAATATTGAATGGATTGCTATCCTCCAAACCAACTCCAGTTCACTTGTAAGAAGTATATATTGGATTTCAATATAGTGAAAAGGAGATGACAAGGCACCAAGGCCTCATATATATATATATAGGCCGACTAATGCCTCACTTCCAATCTCTCAGGTCAAATGTTGCAGCTTTCTTGTACACTAATCCAAGTTGCTGTCTCATTATCTTATACTTGCTGCTTTGATGGGGACAGGAACAGTTTGATAGAGCCCCACATTACCCTTTCATTAGCTCTGAAGGCTCTTCAGGGTTAGTATTAATATCCTGGAGAGTTAAGAGAACATGACGACTTGGTTTGTGGTTGGAATTTGGTAACTATGAAGAGGAAAACAATATTTTTAAGACTGATGTAGAGAGAAATCTAAAGATAGTCTTTGTTCACATTCGTATATACGAGCTCTTCCATTCTAACACAATATAAGCTTCATCGTAGGATCTTGAAATGATGGATCAATGATGCTGAGTTACTGAACATAAAACTATCATTCAGTTGTGTTGGAAAAAGAAAGCACGGAAAAAGGAAATATGAAAGAACTAAGGAAGAAATTTAAGAACATAAAAAATTTATGTGAAAAACTCCAATAAGGTAAAAACTACAGAGAGAGAAGAATTTCATTATAACAGAAAATTAGGGATTACAACATTAATCCTCTAATGTATACATAAAAGAAGAATGTTGAATTTGGTGTAATGAATGAGGAGGAGTGAGCCTTCTTTTATAGGCTTCATTTCTCCTTTCACATTTTCATCCCGCCAATGTGAGATGAGTGTCTTAGCATTCTCCCACTTGAAAATTGAATTAGTACCAATTAATCTTCACCATTCTTTCTCTCTCGGCTCCATGCTGCTTACATCTCTATCAGGCCACAGGAAGAACAGCACCATATGAACTTATCTGTGTTGACAACCTTAGTCAGAAAATCTGTCATGTTTTGCTTCGTGTTGATCTTTTTCACAGTAATCGTCCCTTCCTCCACTTTCTCACAAACAAAGTGGTACTGCACTCGGATATGTTTGCTCTTGGCATGAAAGGCTGGATTCTTTACAAGATGTAAAGCGCTCTGGCTGTCACAAAATAGAGAAATTATCTCTTGTATGTGCTCGAATTCCTCCATAACCAACTTCAAGCAAACTACTTCCTTACTAGCTTGTGTAGCTGCAATATATTCTGCTTCTGTTGTTGATGTAGCCACAACTGATTGCAATTTAGATACCCAGCTTACAGCTTCGCTAGTAAGTAAGAACACATATCTGGTAGTCGACTTGCTTTTATCGAGATCACCTGCATAATCTGAGTCAACATACCCACAAATACCTGTGTCTGATCCTCTGTAACATAATGCAACATTCAATGTTCCTTTGATGTAACGAAGGATTCTTTTCACTGCTATCCAATGCTCTCTACTAGGATTTTCCATGTACCGACTTACAACTCCCACTGCATGTGCAATGTCTGGTTTGGTGCTAACCATGGCAAACATCAGACTACCCACTGCTGATGTATATGGTACTTGAGACATCTCTATCCTCTCTGCTTCATTGCTAGGACTCATCTCAGAGGATAACTTGGAATTAACAGGGAGTGGGGTAGATACTGGCTTACAGTCCTGTATGTTGAAGCGTCGCAAGACCTTCTTCAG
>JANKOD010000192.1:6419827-6434083 GCA_026284645.1 Erythroxylum acuminatum
ATATTATATATTTATTAAATTCTTTTAATTCTGTTCCTACATATATATTTTCAATGACGTCGGGGATCAAAATGACAGCAAAAGGGTTGGATTCAATCTCCAACTAAATAGAATGAATTTTTGAAAATTTTAAGAAAAATATATAAGCATTGATAATGTAATATATAAGCATGAAATAAATAATGGCACTTAACTATATATATCTTTTTGGAGTTTGTTAAACACATAATTGGGAGAAAATAAATTATAATCATATTTAATAATCCACAAGTAGTTATAGGTACTTAGGTAGAGATCACTAATTTTAGGAAGAGTTTCAACTAACAAAAAAATATATAAAAAATAGTTTTAAGCAAAATGAAAAATTATTTAAAAATAAAACAGTCCTAAAACAAATTAAAATCATGGAATATTTTAACGCTCAAATGGATAATATGTTATAAAACACTGTCTGAATTAAAAACGACGGCCATTTCAATTTTATAAAGCTTGCCCAAAAAATTCATATATTATACGTTGGACATCAATCAATAAAAATATTATACTCAAAATCTTTTTGAATTAATGCCTATCAGACCAAAGCCCAAGGAATTTGAAGATCAATAATGCACCCGCATCAACATATATAATAGAAGCAGAGTTGCATGGCTATGTGAACTAAATCAAATTAAACTGTAAATCAAATTAAAAGTATTTATATTTGTACTTAATTTGACTAACAAGATCGACCTCATTTTTTAAATCAAAACTTAATTTATTTGTAAAAATTTAATTTTAAATATTCATATATTTACAAATTTTTAGTAAATATTTAAAGTATAAATAAGTTATCAAAGTATTTGTTAAATAAAAATAATTATATAATTTTTAGAATAAAATACAATTTCTCACAATAATAGATACAATTAGTAATAAATTAGCTTATAATTTATAATTTTAATAAAATATAATTAAATATTAAATATTAATTAATTCAAAACAAATATGGATGAAAACTATAAGTTAAGATTAATATAAATCATTTATAAACATTAGATTCGGATTAATTTTCTAAGCTTTTTATATAATTCAAACTTGATATTTAAATTTTTTTTACCTAATTTTTAAATCAATATGTTATAGTAAATGATTATTAATATTCAAACTTTTAAATTTTCAAGTATAATTCATGAAAGAAGTGATTGTTATGCAATTATATAAAGAGCATATGCTTAAGTGAAAATAACATGATATTCTGAATTAACATTGCTTTCGATTAAAAAACTACAAAAAGAGTTTGTTTAAATTTGATTTGAATTAATATTTCTTTGAGTGAGATAAATTGATTAAGTAACTAATTTTTAAATTTGATTTGATTTTAAACTCACCATCTTAAAAATAATTTTTTTTTGGTCAAATCTTAAAAATAATTTAATTATATGGAATTAATATATCTTACAAAATAATAATAAAATAAAAATGTGCTAAAGAGTTATGTTCTATCTCACTTGAATTATAACTTAAATATACAAATTATATCCTAACTAAAAGAAAGTGAAAGTTATGAGTATTCTAGAAAGATTGTGTTGATAAATCTTCAATTTCATCTCTTTTTTCGTAATTCGTTGTAACTAATTAAAATTTCAGCAATATATATATGTCGTGGTGGAACTATTCCGTTCACCTAATAGTTAGGTCAAAGTTACATTAAACAACCAACGACTACTAACGACTTTGGAAATGGAGAGTATATAGCATTGTAATTTTATCGCTTTCTTTAACCTAAATTTGATAATTTCCCATCAATTTCCAGAAGATATATTTCATCAAGACTTAACGACGATGGGATATATAGTTCTTTTTTTTTCTTTTGTATATTAGATGCGCTAAATTAATCGCTAAGAACGACTAAAATTAATTCATTGAGTATCTGCAAGCAAAAGATCACACAGACTAGGAGAAGGTATGTGTCAAACACACTTCCCTTGCATATTTTTCGATCCCAAACGAGCTAAAAAATCAACACATTAATTCTCTTCGCAAAAAACAAGAAAAGTTGTATGCCGTATAGCACCGTTAAAATAGGAGCAGATATCATATTTCAAAGTAACAAGAGGATGAAATACTAAGCCATCAGTAGAAAATTCGAACTTGGAAATCCAATAGTTTTAAAAGGTCAAAAATATCTTCTATCTACCTCTTCCGCTCCAATATAATAGCGACGTCTTCTGGGGCCGCTAAACAGAAAGAAAAGTTCCCTTAGTATTATGCATGTATTTGAAGTCATACGAGGAAGTATCCAAAACCTTCAAAGATGCTACTTTTGAACATTTAACAATAGCTTGAAGACCGCGTGCTAGAGCTGTAGGAAATGGTCATATTTTACCCTGATAACAACTGGACAAGCCAAAAAAGTGTCAAAGAAAACCATAAGTTGCTTCAAGGTATACCATGGTCATGAAATTATTTGGCGGGCAAGGAAAGTTGGATGGTTTATGTGGGTAAGTTATATGCTTCTAGATCAGCGATTGAGACATTGATTTGTGTTGATGTGGCCTTATCAATGTAGACCCCATCCCCTTCTGTTGAACATAAGAAATTTCTATTAGTCACTTCCTGTTTTATTATTTGTGTCACTTAACGTGGCACCCTTCTCATTATCTCCACCTTATCAAATGTTACCATTTGAATTTTCTTATCATATGCAACATCAAGACTGAAGTTCATGGGCACGCTTCTTCTCTAGTTGCGTATCTGAAATAGATTGTTGCATTAACTTATCCTCGCAGTCAGATATGAATATACATTTTAAAAGTTAAAACAGGTTTCCCCAAATATTTGTTGAAATTGAACTTTATTAAGTTATTCGTGAATCTAAAAAAGGAATATTTACAGAATATAAATGAAAGCAAACAGAAATGAGAAATCTCATTTACGCAATAGTAAATTTGCATGTAGATAAGATCTTTAAATTCAAACTTGAATTACATATTTTATAAAACCTTTCAAATATTTGTTATCTGTAAAAATTACATATGACATGTTCTATTAGATCAGTTTTGATGACTCGAAAATAATAGCAATGCTCCCAATTTGTTCTTCTTTTGCGCGTGGAAAGAGCGAAAAAAGGATGCAGTAGAACGTGTTTGGTCCACAAAAATATCGAAAAAGAAAGAAAAGGAGTTGAGCAATGGGAAACCTTCACAAAGACCATTCACGTGGCACTGTGGGGTCAGCCGTACGGTTTATCAAAGACTAAACCACGCTTCAGTTCTCTTCTGTCGAGACAAGGCTTTCCGCGAGCTTATATATTCGGTCTAATATTATTTTATCTTTTTTTAAAATAAAATTAGCTATTTATTTTACAGAATTTACGCAAATTTTATGTAAGATCCACGTAAATAAATGATTAAAATTTATTAAACACAATAAAACACCGTCATATTAAACCAAAAATTTGGAGTCACGTTCCCCGCGTATACTCTCGGCCTCGCCCCCACCCCACCTCTTGTTACTAGGCGCTGTCTATTCTGTCCACCTTTTGTCTATTCTTTCGGAATACAATTTTGATAAATTTTCGTTTGCAATACAATATAAATGATTTATTTATTTGACTCTGTTTTTTATATTACTTATTTTATATTTTTATTTAATTGTATTGCTTACTTTATTTTATTTTATTTTATTTTTAATAATGTTATCTTATTATTTATATATATATATATGCATTTTTACGTTGATTTACTAAAAATAACATTTTGAAATAAAGTTGCATATTATTAAATTTATTAATTCTGCCATTTTAATCCGACTTTCATTGTTGTTTAGTTTTAATTCAATATATAATATTCCTCTCAATAAATTCTTCTTGATTTTCCTTCTTTTGATATTTGCATTTATTTTGGAAATTGTGCTATGAGAACACGAGCCATTCCTCCCAACTATATTCTGCTGTAGAGTAGATGACTGCAGAATTCGTCAGAACTGTTTGTAGTTTCTGTATGTAATTAAATCAGTGTGGAAATGGAAAGAAACATGAGCAAGAGTGGACCGTTTCCGTGAGAAAATTTCACTAAAGAACAAAGGATAATATGGTCCTTCAGTTGTTACAATTTTTTTATAAACTTTTTATTTTTAATTTGCGTGTCATGTCAACTTTTAATTCGATATTTGATTTAAGTATTTACCCCCAAGTATTCACTTAAACAGATAACTAAAGGGATTCACTTTGATGGTAAGAGCAAAATCTCCTTTCTTTTGTCTGTCACTTTTTGTCATACTGAACTGAAATATCCTGGGAAACACTCCAGAAATAAAAACAAGCCAAGTCGTAAATAATAAAAAGGAGGGATTTGATTGAATTGCCATTAAATGAGACTTTCAGAGTCTAATTACGGATTTGTCCTAATAGAGATTTCAGAACTACTAATCTTTATTTGGATTGTTTCGTTCCACTCGTCACGACCCGGTCTAGTCTTTGTAATTGTTAGGTTTTTGGCTTTATTTATCTTATTTACTGAATAGTAAAATTGAGAATTGTCGCCTCATTTCCAATTTTATATTTTAATTTAACTCTCCAACAAAATTGATGTCTCGCTGAAATTAAGTTTATTTCATGAAAGGAATAGTTTAAATATATTAATTATTCATAAAGTTATTGTGTATAGAAACTCAATTATAAAAATAATTTGGAATTTTTTATTATAAAAACTGAAAGAAAAAAAAAAGCAGGTGCAGGATAGTAAGTGGCTAAGACGTGAAGGCAGATGTGGCATGCTTGTGGCCCTGCAAAACAAATTCACCTTATTTATGACAAAAGGCAAAAACAGCCAACTAGCTGCTAAGAAAAGCCAATCCTATCGACAAAAGCCGATCAAAGAGATTGTACATTTTCTTGACCAAGTGAAAGCGGCAGCTGCCCAAATAAAATATCACACTCATGTTACATTATCGGTGTCCTAATTCCAGGTTAGATGACCACATTTTCCAAACTTACTTCCAAAACTTGAAGAAAACTCTTTCCAAACTCCTTCAGTTTGACTATCCACGATCTACGTTACCTTTCTCTTAGTCTAACTTATAGCTTCTGAAGTTACGTGTGTTTACCGACTTTTCCCGTTACCTTATCATTTTAACGTTGTAAAGAGTTTTATTTACCTCATTCCGAGTTTGAAGCTTCGTAACTTCTCTATGAAATGGGAATGGATCTTTTGTCCACCCTATCTTATTTCATTGAATTTTAACTATTTATTTATGTGAGTCATGTGTAAATAAATGGCTGAAATTCAATAAGATAAGATAGGGACAGAAAAAATGAACAAAAGATTCTGGCAGCTATGAAATAGATAAATAATCCAAAGAAGTGATAATTTAGTCTTCATTTAAAAGCAGTTTTCTCCATCAAACCTTAATTAAGCTATGGTCCATCGAAATTGATTTCCTTGATGAAAAATGGCCTAAATTGATGCACTTGTAGAAAGCCAAGGGCTAAATGGAATTTTCAACATCATCATTTTTCCAAATGACGATGATGAGACGAAGGGACCAAAAGAAATGGCTATCAGGAAAATCTGAACCGGCCACGTCAGAAAACGTACGGACACGCACGGTTCTTCAGGTGGAGGTTCGATGGAGGGAATCTGTCACTGTCATGTTCATCATATATGTGTTCATTATTGTGAATGCTTCATGAGCTCTCGTTGATTATGGGATGAGATATTTTATATACCATCTTATCTCGGTGCTTGTAAATTTCTTCTTTAAAATGTTAGATCAATTTATTGTTCTAAGAGTAATTTATCGTATTAGTTCTCATGTGTATTGTTTTTGAAGTATTGAAATGAGGGCTAATATTTCTCTATTTTAAATAAATATATCGTTATAATTTCTTCAATTTAAATTTAAATTTCTAAGATGATTCTTGTTAGTTGTTTTAATTGATGAATAAATCTGAACATCTTATGACCAAAAAATAAGATTAAAAATGTGAAAAATAAAACAGAACGGTTTCAATTAAATTTAAATAAGAATTTTAAAAGTATGATAGCATTCTTCTTAATTTATTTTATTTTTGAATAAAATAGCAATAATATTACAAGAATAGTTATATAATGTTTTTTAAAAATAAAATTTGACTTCGACATATATATGCCGCATGGGTAGGATTAAGAAAGACATAACGTTGTATCATATACAACATTAGTTCTTGTCTATACTTAAATTTTCGAAACAAAAAAAAAATCAAATTACGTTAAGCTTGTTATTTATACTGAAAGAACTTACAATGCTTCACCAGAGAGCTCTTGTGGTCTCCCGGTCGGGTCATACTGTGAAAAGAAGCGCTAACCTCTCTTTAAGACTAATACCGTGGGGTTAAAGAAGATCATCATGGAGATCTCTTTTAGCTTTACATATTTCAAAAGGTATAGTTTAAGAATTATTTAATTATAATAGTTATTTTTAGAAAATATAATTGCTGTAATAATAAAAAAAGATAGATGACCATCAATTATAAATTAAAATATTCCTGTATATCATATAAGTTATTTATTGATGTAAAATGATAATTTTATTTTTATTAGTCACGATTGTTATGAAGATCATCAAATTGATAACTATATAATTATTCCTAAAATATGATTACTTCTATCATCATATTGAAATTGTTATCTTATACGGAAATTAAAAAATTATATCAACAATGCTCAAATTTTTATTTCAACTTACCTCCTCTTAAAGTAAAAATGAAAAAATGATTTTTAATACATAAAATTTGAGGTATACATCGACTATTTTCCATATTCATGATGGAAATTATTGCTCCTAAACTCCAACTCAGTTTATATATATATTCAGAGATATCGTCAACTAATCTACATAAAGCCAAAGTTTAATATGCATAAGTTATAACATGTAAAAACTCGAACCAGCCTTCATTTCATATATACTTTAAAAACCATAAACCAAACTTAAAATTCTTACTATCTTGAAAGTAGGTTTGGACATTACTTATTTGCAAGTTGACACTGAAAGATTAAAGCATTGTACATAATTTTCTTTGTGTTTGAAAGCAACAAAACAAAGCATAAAAGCAATCCCATTCCGTAGGAAAAAAAAGAAAGAAAAGAAAAATAGGATCCTATCCAATGTGTAGTGTCAAGTTGCCCATTTGCTGAGTTAAGTTCATTCATTCAACTTTTCTTTGTTGATAGAAAAAAAATTAAAATTTTATGAGAAATATTATAGCTATAGGTACACGAGATATGTGAGACCATCTATCATGTCATGTGATATGTTCTCTTAAATTTTCAAGGTAACAATTGATATATAATTAAAAGTTTTATTGCTTCTTAAATGAAAGAAATGAGAAATTTACTCTCATATTTTCTGGAGAACAAAAAGAAAAAAAGTTAGGGTTTCGGGAAGATGGCGACGTGAGCTATAATGGCATATAGTCTATCGTACTACTATACAGCTAAGCATCAACCAATTACGACTGATACGCAGAACCAGTAGAAAAAACACAAAAAGAAGAAAATTCCTCCCAACAAAAATCAAAGTGAAAAAGGAAAACTACCCATACTCGATGGTATAACTATGAGACATCTCTCTGTATATACCTCACAATCAATTCCTCTCTTGTTACTATATCCTTAACTCTACTCCTCTCCCTCTCTCTCTCTCTCTATCACACGCAGTGCAGAGGCATGTAGAATGACTACAGATCTCAGGCTTCTGCCAACTATATGTATCATTGGTCAATCGTTAGGTTTTCATGCAAACAGAAAGGTTTTCCATTCCTGTTGTTCAGCCTTTGCTTTCGGTTTTGATGAACTAATCAGTTTATGGTTTCAAGTAGTGGTGAGTAATTTAGGTAGTCTTTCCTTGGGAGATTTCGTGATGTTTTTCTTTGTCTGAATCGACACCGAAAAACCTTAACAGAAATTGAAATGAATGTTTTTTTATTTGACCAAGCCCGAGAAAACAAAGAATATTTTAAGACCACTCAGATGCCAACTTTCGCTTTCATTCTTATGTGTGTTCTTTTTCCTCTTTTCTATACTAATTAAGTTTGCTTTATTAAAGAAATGGCAATTACTTCTTAGGAGAAAAAAAAAAGTATGGTTTTACAGTTTTTCCTTGCTTTAAGGATTCGTCCTCTAGGGAAGCCCCTCTTCACGCAATGAATTTTGGTTTTATTTGTGGTACAACATATGGTCTCAAGGAGTCAATAGACAGACGCTATTGTTTCTTGATCTTTTTCGTTTTTCCAATCTTGGATCCCTTTATATAAATATGCAACATTATTTCTAGTTAGAACCGAAGATGAGAAGACCCTTTTGTGCATGGGATGAATTGGCAGTCGTTGTTTGTGGGTGTAGCATCATCAAGATTCACATGCAAATGCACGGTGGTCATATGCAACTCTCTATCTCCATCTCCATCTTCAATCGAAATTTGTTTGGAAAGTGAGAATCTTGATGATGCTGCATCGGCAATAGACGACTATTTTATCAACAAAGTTGTTGGCTCGATGATGGCAGATTTGTCGTCCTTTTTGCCTTTCTTCCCCTTTTCTTAATCTCAGCATGTGTACTTGTAACTTTCATTTCTGTTGCTGTCAGGTATGAGGCGCATATTTGTTTAATCAGCTTGTGGTTTCTATGTGCTTGTACGAAAAGCACCCCCATCTCGTGGATTTAACTTTACAGATCTATGATTATTGCCTCCTCGCTGAAGTTAGTTGGATATGGCATTCTTTTTACTAGTTTATAGCTATAGATATGATGTAAAGGACAAAGATCGGAAGAAAGAAAGAGGCGGCGGGCGGAGAGAGAAACAAAGCAGTAGTCTTGATGTGGGGGAATAAGCTACGAAGGTTAGGTACTATTTTCCTTGAAAAGGTCAAGTTTTGCAATCTAGTTCTTGAAGACATTATAGTTGATCAGTTTCCTGCCGGTATACATGTTTTAGATCCACCTACGATTTTTATTTTCCTGTCAATACTGCTCGTACAAAGATCATATTTATGTGGCTCTTCAAAGCCGAAGGGCCAAAAAACATTCTCTGTAGACAGTAGGGTCCTGGGTTAGAACAAGAATACATGTATAGAACTTTTGGTCCAGATTTTCTGTTCTATATGGGATTTTGATGAAATCAGCTAAACTAGCACACGCTAGTTTAGTTTCTATTTCCAAAGACCAGTTTGTGTCCATTGAAATTGTATATAAACAAGACTTGTCCAAGGACACTAGTAGACATAGATCATTGAAGCATAAAGAGCTCTCTCTTTCTCTCTCTCTCTCTCTCTCTCTCTCTTCATCATCATCAGACACTTTGATCTATGGAAAATATATGGAGTGAACATGCCACACTGCCATTGCCCCGTTGGCTGGTGGGAGCCTAGCTTGGTATAAAGAACCACCCATCACTCCTGTTGGTGGACCATCTGGCAACTTGGGTACTCCCTTTTCAAAGTTTAGTTTTCTTCACCTCTTTCCCATATGAGCGTTTAGAGCAATTCTGTCATATTTTAGTTGATCATCTTTGACCATGATAATTCGGTCCTTTGAAGATCATGGTTACGTCTGTGCCTGTAGCATGTCCAAATCTTGTTCATGTTTGATAAGCCAATCAACAAATAAGTTCTATTCACTGCTATACAGCTTGCTGGCCAGTTGTTGATGTGGGCTACATCTCCACCTTTCATTTGTTCGGACAGCTTAGTGAAAAGAGGATAGCACGATTGACGATGTTAAACTTCTTTCTTTTGATTTTCATTATTCATTCCAACCACGCAATTTCTTGAAGCTGAAATAGCATGATCAGTATTTGTATTACTATTGCTTCCAAGGATTAGCTATACAAAGTTTTGGTTACTTCAATTGGAATATAATCTTTTATTGACCTGTCTCTTTTTTCTTAACACCGTATATATCATTTCATGTCTGTATCTGTATAAGACACGAGTTTCGTCTATAACTAACCTGTTGATAGTACACTTGAAGTTTGCTCAAGAATCAAGTCCAGGATATCTTGGTTCTAGTGATTCCTTGCTCTTGCTCGTACACATATGCTCAAAAATTGAGGGTCTAAGCTTAGGACTTGTCGCGTGCGTGTGTCATCTTGCTCATGTCCCTATAGTATGGTTTTCTTGGAAAAGCATATTTGCTTCTGTATCGTATTTCTACTGATTATACTTGGTTAGCGTGGTCCCCGAATATCTATCTCTACCTTTAGAAATATCAATCTTTGTTTAATATTTTGTGATGTGTGGCAAAAGTGTAAGATTGTTCACATGTTTCAGATTTTTAATTAATATGTTTACCTGCCATGTGTTCTGAATCTTTACTCTACTCTTGGCAGTGGTTATCAATTCTATTTTGTCTTTACCTATTGCAGGTGACAACTTCTGGCTTCTTATGATTACACTTGATGTGAAATTGTGAGTACAAATGTGTTCATTATGGACCGAGATTATGTTAATCAACAATTTAACAATCTTCAAAGCAACATCATTGTATCTATGATTGTCGTTGTGGACCATAATGGAATTCTAGGTGCATGATAGCTTTAATGATTACTTGAGTAGTCCAATATAATAGAAAAATCTTTCGTTTACGGAATCACAAACACTTCAATTTTGCTTTTAATAGTGCGATTAATTTCATATCTAATATGCCACATTCAGGTCTTTAATCAATGTGTCATTTCTTATCTGCCATGTCAGTATCTGTTCTTTTCAATCCAAAGGAGAAGCTTCAAAGTTCAAACTGTTCATCCTTGATAAGTTGGTGGATATATCAATTTTACCCTTTTCGTGATCTCAATGGGGCATGATTAACAAGTTGACACAACACGGTACCTTTTGAAGAGCACATTTTAATGCCCAATTAATCACTGCTTATCGTTTGTAATTGATCATGTAATATTGCTAAGTACGATATCCATTAATTAATGTCACTGAAAAACAATTTATTGGAGGAAGGACGCGAGAGAGAGAGACTTAGTCATATCCCTCCCCGGTAGTCGGGATATCTTCATGCTCTTTTGTTGTTAGTACCGTAGTGGAGTAATAATGGGAGTGTTAACCTGTCTGATCTAAGTGGGCTTTAAGAATATTGACAGGTTACTGAGGCTTTGGAAACTGCTCAGCTCTGATCATCTGCTAGACCCGATTTAATTAGGAGAAGCCTCCTGATTATCATTTGCCCTGTCGATAATTATACATTCACCTTCATCCTGTAAGTTTTCTAGCGACTTTCTCTCTTAGAATTTCCCAAATCCTATATGTATCTCGTATCTTATCATCAACATGAAGTACCCTTTTTTCATCTTCATTTTACTAACTCCACGGTTGGCTGATCTCTAGTGCAGTCAACTACGTACCGAATCAAACGAAAAAAGGTAAGTGAAGAATAAAAGAATTTGTTAACGCTGTGAACTGTTTAATTTGGCTGGAGCCTTTGGTCGGAATTCAGTAAAAGGTTTTAAATAATTAATTACATGTGATATTGAGGTGGCTAACTATTGACATGACTATTGCAGTCCGTGCATTAGCTCTCATAGAAATTTTACATCTTATGTAATGGGTATCAATCATATATTAAAAAATGAAATAATTTATAAAATATTACTATTAATCATGAACTCGTAATTTATAGAAATGTATCTGCCACTGCAACTGTTAGCTGCAATTTTTCTTTTGCAATTCTACCTGCATGTACAACGTAAGACTTTGGACTAGAATGAACATTACTTTTGCGGTCATCCCTTTAGCTAATCTCTTGTAATTATCGTTGAGAACCTTGTCAGTGTTAACTTTGCAAATGAAACTTGCCCAATTATGGTAAATGATAGGAGTTTTTGACCAAACTGTTGTTTCCTGTGCATTACACTTATCATCCATTGCATAATTAGCCAAAAAAAAGGAGGAGAGAAACTTGAAGGCAAACGAAGAATTTCAGAACAATAATTTACTAAAATGAAAGAGAGTAAGGAAAGATCCATGTTTTAGTGTAATCATGTAAGTAACGAACATGAAATAGTTTGGCTTTTCTAAGTGTAAAACGGTTTCACCTTTTTGCTTTATCCGGACCAGGAATCATCTTCATCAGTCTTTATTTTTATATATCTATGTATATTGTCAACGTCAATGTACCCTAACTCACAACATTTTTCACTTTAAAACGCAATCTTCTTTTTATAAAAAATTGTTTTTGTGATTTAAACATATAATTTTATAATCACAAATGAGTAACTTTTTACCGGTGGTTCCACGACTCTCTCTCAATATATATATATATATATATTTCTTTATTGCTAAGCAAATAAGTGAGGAAATAATTTGCTATTTCATGTTATCTATGATATGATAATGATAACCCTATTAGGAAAATAATAACTCTCTTCCTTACCTGTACTTTTAGTTAGTCTTATGATATAGCTGTTAGAATACCATTGGTTTCTGTAATCTTATCTACAGTTTAGTTAGCTTTCTGTTATAATAATACTTATTATGTATCAAGCTATAAACTATAAATGGTAATCCTCTTCTTGTACAATATACAAGAAATAATTTTATCTTAATTAACTTTTTTTTTCTTTTTTTCCTAAACTCCTCTTATTGTCAGTCTTTAAACATACTCACAGTTTTAATTGGCTACCCTCCAACATTACTACTATTATTGTCCTTATGAAGCCCACAAATAGTAAACAAAAAGCAGCGCACCATTTACCAAAACCAGTAGGCCCTCATAAAACCATTAATTAGAAAGGTATAAATAAAGCACACATGTTGGAATCAAAGACACCAACAACAACGAACTCAAGTCTTCTTCATTTTTTTCTCCCAATTATTTCCAATTGGTAAATGTCTAATGTACCATCTTTCCCTTGCATGTGAATCTTTTCTCATATATTCCCTCATTTTGTTTGTTTTGCAACAAGTTGTGAGGAAATTGTGGAGGTTACTAACCCTAAAAATCCTTAGTATATAGGTAAAATTCTAGCAGCTATTTTATGCCTTTTATTGTGACTTCTAATCATCTTACACTAGTTTATAGTTGGATTAATGCATGTTGTGATTGCTCACGACAATAATAGAAGTTATGGAAAGAGATAAAAATGAAGAAAAGGTGGCTAAAAAATGAGAAAAGAAGAGGAAAGAGGAGAGGGTGAAGATGATGACAATTTTTGGAAAATTTAAGTTGCATTAAGGGGCAAAATGAGACATGCAAAAAGTAAGGGTAAAATTGAAATTTACTTCCAAGAAAGGTATTTTTGGTATTAATTGAAATAAATGAGGGTAAAATAGGATTTTAATTAGTTAACAATATTTAGTAATTATGTTGGTTAGGTTAGAAAGGATATTATTTTTATAAATAAGAAAAAGGTGGAAAAGGAAATAATGTTGGATTATTAAATGTAATTGGGTAGGAAATCTTCTTAAGTTAGTCTTATAGAATTTTGTAATTTCTAAGTCCGAAGGTCCTATTAAGAATTAAATTAGACTATCAATTAGTTAAGTCTGAAATTGAGGTAAACATAACCTTAAACTGTATTCTTAGAATAGCATTTTGTTATTAATAAATTCTTTAACAGTGAATCATATTTTGGATTAGTCATTAATTAAATTAATGATTAACAATTACATTTATAGATTTCTAAATTATATGAATTGTGTTATTTTATTTCCCAAATTATTACAAAGTACAAGGTATTTCGCTTTTATATTTTGTTACATAAATTGAGGTGTAATGCTTGTTAATTTGGCAAAAATGTGCTATTAAATAGAGATCTGCTAATAATCTGTTGTGAATAAATGGTGTAAATTGTGAATTTGTGGCTTGCCTAGGATACGTTATATTTGATGGTTATAGATTGATAGGTTGTTTAAATATAAGTGAGCGATAGCTAGATGTCTATCCGTGGAGCAGGTACCGAGGCATCTTGAATCTCGATAATGTCCTGTGTTGATGGCTAGGCATCGGAGTGGTACTGGAATATCTTGAGTCTTAGGGATATCATGTGCCGATGGGTAAATACTGGAGTAGTACCGGGGTACTAAGTGAGATTGAGAAATTGAGGTATCTATTAGAGAAGTGCTCTAAAGGCAATCACCTTTAGCACTTATTATACAAATCATTTTATGATTAATAAAGACATTTTTCATTATTTCGATATTCATACATGTAACATCCCGTCATCGATGGGAAGGGTAAAATAGTAATTTGGAACGGGTTAGGAGTGGTGAAAATTGTTTTGCTATGTTCATGC
>JANKOD010000192.1:6434183-6457837 GCA_026284645.1 Erythroxylum acuminatum
TAAGCTAGCATTGTACTTCATCTGTATATCCTCCCTTATTAATGAAATTTTTTAATTTCTCAAAAAAAAAATAATGATAAAGTTGATGCATAAAATTAAAGTGTTAATGTAGTGTACTATTATTTTTGTCTTTGTATTATCTATATTTTTTTTTGCTTGATTTAATTTTGAATATAAGATAGGTATAATATAGATATATTTTCTCCTTGTCAATTCTTGACATTGATATTAATTGGATTAAGCTGCAGCTCTTTGTATGTTATATAAACTGAACCATTTCAATTTTTACTTTTCTTAAAAAATGTGATATGTCAGAAAAGTAGTGCAACAGTGCAAGTGTTCTTTTAGATCTCTCAAACGAATTTTAAACTTCAAGTCCAAAAATAGAAAATTTATACAAACATCCACTAATATCATTGCCTAAAGATATTGAACATATTTACAAATAAAGATCAAAATTGACACTTATACCATTACAGGTTTTAAAAAAATGAACGCCAAGAAATGTAAAGCACGAACAAGAAGCCAATTGATAGCTATTAATGGGATATGTAGTACCCCAGGTTTTGTCAATTCCTTATACTTAACCCCAACTTCCTGCATGGAGGCGGGCTCTGCTCTGCTCTGAGCTGCTAGTATTTGAAACTGGATAGAACTCTCCAAACCAGAATTAGGCCTCAAATATCGGCCTGCAGTTCCTATCAACGACATAACATATTTGGTCCTTTTGCTGTTTTGTCTCGACTCTCGCTATAACATACTTGATCCTTTTGCTGTTTTCTCTCGACTCTCGCTACCTTCCTCGCAAAGTCGAACAAGAAAACTTCTTGTTGTTGTTGTCGTGGTGGTGGTGGTTTGTTTCGCAAAAGATTGAGCCTTGATATGTCCATTCAAAACTTTCTCATAACCCTCAAAACTGTCAAAGTAAAACCGTCTTCAAGCATCTTCACGAAAACCTTTCAAAAACTCAGAAAACCCACTTCTAAATCTACGAAATCCTTCCCGTCCGGTTCAGCTATTTACACTCTCAATTCCACTAAATTCTACCAAATACTATCTGACCCAGATCACAGCCTAGAAAAATGCTTACATCTCTTCAATTTTGTCCTAGAAAACCAATCTTTAATCTCATTTAAACCTGACCTCCAGGCTCGTATCACAGTAATTGGCAGGCTTTTGAAGGCAAGGTGGTTCTCTGCTGCAGAGGATATCCTGAAATCTGTTGTCAGGTACCCTTTTCCTCTCCTAGCCTCTACTATTCAGAAATGTTGCTGTCTGGAACCAGAAGTTGTTGAAAAGTTATTTAACATGATGCTCAAGGTTTACTCTGATCAGAGCAAACTTGACTTGGTTTCGGATACTTTTGATCACATGAAAGATAATGGCTTTAAGATTGATGAAAGAAAATGTTCTTTGCACTTGCTTTGGCTAAAGAGAAATGACCAAATGGAATTGGGACTTGAGTTTTTCAATAAAATGATGGAATCAGGTATGGATTCATTTGTATATTCATTGCCAGTTCTCGTCCATGGGCTCTGTGAGAGTGGACAGATCGAGAGATGCAGATTATTGTTGGAGGAGATCGTGAGCAAGGGAATTAACCCCACAATTACTTCCTATAACATATTAATAAATGCGTGTGCCAAGAGATGGAATTTCAAGGAGATAGATTCCATCTTGACATTGATGAAAAGGCAAGTAGAGGAATTTGACATCGAGACGTACAGAATATTAATTGATGGCTACTTGAGCTTTGGGAAAACTGAAGAAGCTGAAAAGTTGGTATTGGAGATGCATGAGAAAAATTTTAAAGCTGATACTCACATGTACAATTTGATCATAAATGGGTATTTCAGACAAAGTTTAACAGATAAAGCACTTTTGGTGTTTGATAGGATGAATATTAGGGGTTTTAACCCAAATGCTGATACTTATTGGGCTTTGATGAATGGCCTCTGCAAATTGGGAAAGATGGAGATAGCAATGTTATATGTAGGCAAGATGCAAAGCAAAGGAATCGAACTGGATCAGGCTAGTTTTAATTTATTGATGGATGGATTTTGCAGTAAGGGAATGGCATGGGAAGCGTTTGAATTGCATATTGAGATGGAGAGAAGAGGATTTGATTCTGATGTATCTTTATGCAACAAGATTGCGAGTGGGCTATGCAAGTCAAAACAGTTTGAGGCGGCAAAAATGCTGATGAATACAATGGTTAAAAAAGGTGGACTACCAGAAATGTTTAGCCTTACAAACTTGATCGGACTCTGAAGCTCGGCTAGAATTTTCGGGGACACGGTAAATCCTCTTCATAGCACTGAACTGCTCAGCATCCTTGAGCTTGATAACTATTGAAACTAAGTGATGGATATTTTCAGAAAAACGGCTATGAAAACTTCTTGGTGGGGTACTTGGACTCTGGCTTGGGTCCTTTGGGGTTTGATGAAAATTAGCTTTTACTACGTCTCCTGTATTGACATCTACGCTACAGAGGCGCGTATTGATTCAATTGGCTTGAAACTTACCTTGATTCGGCACGAACAATCTTTCCAATTTGATGGCGCCCTCCCTCATTCTTTACCGTTTCTTTTATGCTGCCATTGCAGGTTCTGGAGTAGGATGGGAGTCAGGAGAAGTTCGTTGAACTTGTATGCTGTTTAATAGATGCACCAGATACCTAACGTATTGGGACATTCATAAGTGCCGTTCCTCCGACTTGGATGACTTGAACTCCATGCATTTGGAAATAATAATATTAAGATAATGGCTTTTATTTCAGCGTTGGATATTAATTTCAATTTTTGGTAGAGGGTTTAGGTTTCTGATGTACCAAAAAGATATTAACTCTGCAAATGATGAACCCGCACATTATTCATCTAACTAAGCACGGCAAAGAAAGAACAAGGAACAGCGGAGATGATTAAGAAAAGCAGAAAACCTGTCAACCATCTTCTACAACGGTAACTGTACACACTTCTAAAGTCACTTGTTGGAATAAAAAGCCACAGAAAGGTAAACGGAGAAAGATAACTAGCTAAGGGAAAAATTGTTCCGCCCGCCTTCACTAGCTCTGTGGGGCTCCAGAGAGAATGAGACCTCCGTGCTTTCTGATGGTTGGAATGCTTTGCGATCGTTTTCTCATCTTGACATTACCAGAATTTACCATGAGAAGAGAAGCGTATGAGCATAATGACTCATCCAGTTGCTCGCTTCTGCTTCTAAGGGAGAGATCCAGATTCTGAGTGTATTTATCTCCCCTCATGGGGTTTGACCTGCTCCTAAATATTGGAAGTAGTTTGTCTTGATATTCCTCATCGTCATCAGACCAATAACCATTCCCCTGCACATCTTGCATTGCCAGATCATCATACTCTTCATCTGATTTTGTCGACTCCTCATCCACTGAGCCAATCTGTATTATAGGAAGTTAAGGAAATATGTCACATCAATAACTGTGAAAACAAACTTGATTGTCAAGGCAATGCCTAGAATTTCTCAGATAGCAGAACATTAATTATGGCTCATAAAGGTTCTGAAATCTGACAACAACGTTTCATGCACCCTGCAAATTTGTCAGATAATAATATTCACATTTTTCCTAACAACTTGCGTGATGCACGTTAATGCCAATGAATAAGTAAAATAGCTAGTTGGCTAACCTCTTCAAGAACATTGACATTATCATCATCAGTAAAATCATCATCACTGTCAACCTCAGGTGGATCATCAGCTTCTTCATCACTACCATGCACCGAATTATCCTCCTTGAGCTGATAAATGACCACAAGAAAATTCTAGTAAGAGAAGAATTAAATTAAAGATCACAAAGCAGGAATCTCTGTCATGTCTCAGCCTTTAAACCTTAATTACAAACCACGTACCCTCAATCAAGATACAATGGTAAGCGTTTTAATTACCTCTTTAGATGGTCCATCTGACATCCTTGGAGAGCTGCAGCAAGAAGAGTAATATCTACTTGCATTGTCAGTCGTATCAGCCCTTGACTCATCAACACTCCCAGAACGACTAGTGCCACCATCAGTGGGCCAAGCACTGATCCCAAAGTGCCCAAACTGAAGATTAACTGGTTCAGCCTTACCAATTTGCAGTGGTCCATACATTGGGATCCCAAATCCAGTGTCAAACATACCCAAATGGGGCTTCCCATTAGAATCAACAGGCCAAGCCTTCGCCACTGATCCATCAGTATTAAGAAGAGCCATCAGATGCCTGGAAGAACCTTTTCTTTGAATAAGCTGAAACATCCCCTTGGAACTCAATGAATTGGCAGCACACTGGTTTCTGTATTCCTCATCCACAAGGGAAACAGTATTTCTGACAGGATCATAGAGCTGCTCTCCTGCCTCACGCCTACGAAGGCAGCTGAAAACAGTTGCATGGATTGCTGCCACACTCTTGTCGACATTTGTGTTGTTGATTTTTGGGACAAGATGCTTCTCAGCCCTTTTGCAAAGATAATCTTGGATTGTTCTGATGTTCCGAATGTACTTCACGTATTTGTTTTTGGCAGGATCCAAAGTCATGTACTTTGCACGGACAGCAAATCGTTCCAGATGCTTTTCTTCATTTGTGATGTATATCATGAATGGTACAATGGAAGGATGCTTCTTCATGAGGCCCATCTAGACAATGATACCAATGGAGAAGGTGATAAGTCATGTTGATACAAAAACGAAGAAAGATTTAGAGTAAAAGGTTAGATGTAACATAAGAAAAGGAAGGCAAATTGCTTACCACAAAATTAAGACTCAGATGAACACCCTCAACAACAACAGACTCTTTTCTCTCTTCCCAGGCAGTTATCAGACGATCAAGACTATCAATCACCATCTCACTTTGTGCCTTGAACCCTTCGATGGCCATTTGTTTAGGACTAATCAGATCAGTACCATTAGTGACCTCTAGAGATTTCCCTACGGCACATCCATCCACTCCTTCCTCCTTGGGACGTGCACTTGCAATGCCTGCTAATTTTTTTTCTTTTCTTTTAGCCTTTGCCTCTGCAACAGCAAATGGATCCAAATACTCTCCAGCATGGTAAGTTGAAGCCCAAAGCAGAGGATTTTCTTTCTCATCCACAAAACTCCTCATCATGTGGCGGATGGAATCAGTGGATATAACCGTTGTGATTCCTAACCTACTACCCTGCATTAAAGAAAGAGAAATATTGAAGTATATTCACAAAAACACAATCTCGTTTCAATTAAAAAAGGCAATCGCAAAACTAACAAGTACAATTTCTAGTTCGAAATTAGAGGTGTTACCAGCAATGCAGACAAAGTTGATTTGCCGCAGCCACTAGTGCCACACAACAGCACTGTCACAGATTCTTTCCTTTCTCTGATTCTGTAATAAAACCCAAAATCTCAGGAACTTAAGCTATGTGAGGTAACTTTAAGGAAAGAGTGTCTTAAGAGGAAAGAGCACTCTACAAAGAGCATGAAGATTAAGAACAAAAAGGCCATAATAGTGTTTTACTAACTCAAATGAAAGTCAAATCTGAACAAAGCAAATGGTTTAATTATTGTGTCTCACTACAGTAATTACAACCTGTATATTAATTCCAATATAAGGTACAGACCCATTGGAGAAGTAGACAAGCCAATTTATACTTTTATAAAATAACTTAAGTGCCCCAGAAATGAGGATTGAAGCATATGCTCCTTCGTCAGAGCAATGTGGAGGATTGTCTTTTTATAAGTAAGATCTGGTTCTATTTACTGGTAAAGAGGAAGCTCATATTTAAAATGCATATACAACAGCTATTCCAATGACATTCTATGATAAGCACATATCAACCATAACTAAGCTGGAAAATTGGACAAATACTAGCTCAGAATTTTTATAAAAAAAAATGGCAAAGGCAGAAAATGGGTTTCCTCCACAGATACTTTAGAAAAACACGGCACAGAACGCATTACAGCAGGGAAAAAGACAGAAATGATTTTTTTTTTAATTCTTCATAACAGCAGCGAATTTCTGTTTGCCTCACAAACCATAAATCATCGCAATGTGTTCTTTCAGCAACAATGCATATACAACATTATAATTGAGGCCATGTATTCGCGAAAAAGAGCACCATAAATGAAGCCTAGCAATACTTCTAATTTTAATTGAACGGTGATAGTTTGACACTTTACCTGCATGCCAAAACTAGGTCCACCCTTTGTTTAGGACCCACGTACTTATATTCAGTAAGAGCATCGCAAACGACATTTAGGAAAGTTTCTCTTCTAACAATTACAGTTGTACGCCGTTTATACAATTCAAATGGTAGGCTTTTACTCTTATCATCCATGTCAGAGTCGAAATGTTTTGCCACCTGTACTTTACCCAAGTTGCCAACAGTGGAAGAACCACCTTGTTTCATAGAATTGCCTTTCAAAGAATCAAGGCTTGATGTGTCCACTGCTTTTGGTAGCAGAGGGTTGATTGACGATTCACTTCTTATTTTTTCAAAAACCCTTTGGCTAATCTGGAAGAAGAAAGAGAACGCTTATCAGAAAAGGAGATAGATTGTGATTAATTCAGACCATCTAACTAGTCAACGGAAACAATGGTTGTAAAAGAGAGTAGGAGTGTCACCAATTAACAACAAGGACAATTGCATAATGAAATAACTAAGTAATTCCCGCAGAAATATGAGTTGAAAATATCACAACAAATCAAGCAAATGACGATGTTCCTGAAATCGGACAAAGGGGAGAGTAAATGCGACAAATTCCAATAAGAAAAGCCGACAACTAGCAAGATTACTAAAAAGTGCTAACCTTCCAATGATGTAGGCCATGATTTACAAAGAAGAATGTAATTACTAACAGAAGAAGACACAGCAATCTGCCACAGCTATCAAAAACTAAGTAGGTTTGACAAGGGAACATGAACAAGTGAACCACACTGGTTACAACAGCACAAACACGTCCAACTAAAACTACATCATGAAATCTACCACATGTGTGGACGCCTAGAGTAACAAATATGCACAGGCAATATGAATTTTAGGACAGACAAAACCACAATAAGAACAACTCGAAACAGTTAAATACAGAAACAAACCATCTCATAATTGCTGACTTCTGCCAAACGATATTCAGCACATTACCTCCAGATCCAACATCAAAGCAAATCTATACGCTAACAGGTGACCGATCTCACTTACAAGCTTACAAAACAATCTCAAATTTAAAGCCAGATCCACTAAAAACATCCGTTCAACCAAATCACAAGCACAGACTATTAATTACCAACTTGACAACATCTTAAAGTGACCGCCAAACTGATTTAAAAAAAAGATGATTAGCAACTTTATATATACGTATACATATACATCTATATACCTTGAAAGCATGACGAGCTTTACATCCCATGAGTTGCAGAGTGCTCTGCAACACCGGACGCGTGTACCGAAACGACTCTTTTCCATTATCTCTTTTGTCTTCCTCGTCCACGACCACTATGTACAGCACTTTCGCCACCTCCGTCATTATTCTGGAAAACCAAACACTAAAGTTCCAAATCAATTTCCCAAGCAAAAAACAAAACCAACTGCTTCACGTGCAAAGAAGACCAAACAAAAAAAGAAACTAGTCAGCATCAACAACCTCATCACTGAACACGTAGGAAACGCAGGTAGAGGTAATCGAAGAGCAATGCAGGTATAGAAACGGACCTGGAGTATGTACAAAAACCGAGGGGGAGTTGATTCCGGTGTGTCCGAGAATGACCGGGAAACAAAATATAATTATGATCGGAGATAGAGACGGTTAGGGTTTATGGTAGCGGAGAAGAGAAACAACGATCCGACATTTGAAGACAAGAAGCAGAAGGATCGTGCCATGTCTATGTCACCAATCGCAAAAACAAGCCCTCGACGAGTCTATTTTTTACTACTCTTCTTCTCTGTCCGTCTCTTAAAAACAGCCTCTGTTTTCTTTCGTTAAATTACTGATTTGGGGCTGGATTGGAATTGAAATTTCTATAATGGGATTGACCTCTCTCTTGGCGTTGGTATTTATAGGAGAAGGGAAAGTGGGGCCCTGCCCGAATATTAATGAATGGCACTATGGGTAATTTTTTTGGTCATGTAAGGGGGAACTCGGGTAAAGGATGTCACTTTCTTATTGAAAGGATCAAACAGGAAAGGGACTTCACGCCAATTAAATCAGCGGCTATAATTGTGTTTTCATTGCGCTTGTTTCAGTTTTCTTCGTTTAAGTGCCAGACTCTAATAAATAATTCTAATATTTAGAAGTGGGTTAATTTAAAAAAAAAAGGTTCAAAAATTTCGTAAATTTTTTACTTACAGCTAAAACTCTAATAAATAATTCTATTATTCAGAAATGGGTTAATTAAAAAAAAGGTTCAAAAATTTCGTAAACTTTTTACTTATAGCTAAAACTTTAAAAAATAATAATAAAATGCTTAATTTTTATTTTTTTAATTCTAGCCCAAATTTTAAAAAGTGAAAATAAAGCTTTCAATCTTCTTTAATTCTGGCCCGACATTATATATTATTCTCCCGATACTTTCAGTCCTTTATTTTTTGTTTATTCTTCTGACGCCCCAAACTACTCTCGCATTACAGCGCATTGTACCAGTAAATTCTTCGTTTTTAGTTCGTTCTCTTAATGTTCTTAATGTGACAACATCAGAACTGCGTAATCTAAAATTCGAAGGGTGAAGGCGTCGAAAGAACAAATTGAAAATGAAGGAAAAAACTAAAATCAAAGTATAAGGTCATTGGAGCTACATAATCTGATTTAAGTCATTTTTAAACAACAACAATATTTTAATTATGTGATTAAATGACGTCATTTCGTTAGTCTTCATTTGTTATGTTATTTTTGGCTTATATGTATTAATTGTTAAGATTTCTAAATCACGTGACAAACTACATCAGTAAACTTAACGAAAACGCTAGTGTTGGGTTAGAACTGAAAAAAAATAAAAGTTTGAACATTTTATTGCAATTTTTTGAAGTTCGAGCTAGAATTTAAACAATAAAAAAATTGAGCATCTTATCGCTAATTTTAAAGTTTAGACTATAATTAAAAAATTGAAGAAAGATTTGGTTTTTTTGGTAATTAATCCATTAGAATTTTACCTAAATGTTCTTTTTAGGAAATAATTAGTTATATCTCCCACCCTAAAAGATATCATATAGTAACTGCCGTAAAATTCATGCAGTAGTTTAACCAGCCCTTTTAATATAATCTTCACAGTGAACCAAGAAGGCTCAGTCAACGAATAACTCAAATTACTCTCATTTTGTTCCTTTCCCTTACGGAGGATGGATCAGGCAAAGGGGGAATTTAAGGACATTCAACCATGTGAGATTTGTACATTGTCGATCTACAAGATAAAAGATATTTTATGCATGGGCTCAAAATGATTTCAGTCGTACCGTACCGGGGATGAATACTAAAAATTCAAGAAAGAAAGCTAGGAATGGGTCAATAAAGAAATAAAACAGTACGTACATTGGTTGAGACTGGACCACGTGACTTCAAACATCTGTGCTTGCTCATTCCAAGGCTTTGCTTTCATAAACTATAACTAAAACCGCCTTCGATTAGACATGGAATGAGATCCCAACGGTCCATATTATTAAATTTAAATCCCAAGACTTTTTGCCCATTCTAAGGCTTTTATTATTAAAAACCGTTTGTAACGAATCTTTGGAATGGGATCCATCTATTGCGGTCTAACTAGGACTTCCGACTTCCATGCCACGAACAAAGAAAACAAAAGTAAAAGCACAACCATGTCATAGCTTTCTTTTTCTGTCTTTTTTAATACTGGAAGTTAAGAGTAATCCGTAATAATATGGACGACGCAACTAAGATAAAGAAATAATGTTGTGGCTTAATATGATTTGATTAATAACAATCTAATCATAAACACCTCCTCCTTAGGAAATTTATGAGACAAGAACCGGGGACCTGTACTGCTTGGAGATTCAGATGTAGATTATGTGAACGATGATCATCTTAATGAGTAATGATAACCAAACATAAGAAAGCATGAATAGATGGTCCCTCCGTTTGTTTGTTTGTTTGTTTTTTTTTGAAAATGCAAATGGCGTTTGAGTTGGAGTTGCAGGGGAGACTCGTTGACATTTTGAAGGTGTAAGTAATTAAACGAATGGAATATATCGAGTCTAGATCTTTTATTTAATATTATGATGTTTTATTGTGTCTAATAAATCTCAGTTATCTATTTATGTGAATTTCGCATGAGTTTCATGTGGGTCCCGTAAAATAAATGACTAAAATTTTATAAGACAAAATAAGACAAAGTAATATCGAACGGAGAATCTGGATTCGTATATATCCGCAACGCTTGAATTGACGTCCCAACGGAGAAAGCCACCTCCATGTCCATGGCATGCCATGTGGTTTTAAGAATAAAACAATGGCTTTCCAATCCAATACTGTAGACTAGACGTCGAGTTAAAATTCATCAACAAAAGTTTTTATAATCCAAACGACTATTTTTACAATATATTATTATTATAGAAAATGAATTGTTGTTCTCTAAAGCTGAATTAATGAAACAGCTACATGCACGGTTTTGTTACGCAGATCGAAGAAAAAAGACAGTTGACTTTAAATGGTTGTGGTGCCTTGCGTTGGGCTTTCTCGTTTGGAATTTCCGAAGGTTCGGCGCCATCACACTCGTCGCGCCCGCGTAAATTATTGTCATTATGGAGTAGCCGAACCTCTTTTTTTGAATGAGTTTACAATTGAGTTGCTTCTTCTAGATAAAGCGCTTCTTTTAATTTTATTTTAGAATAACAATTGTCTTTCTTATTTCAATATATAAAATTATAGGGTGCCATAAAGTCACAAGTTTAAATCACGAAAATAATATCTTTATAAATATAAAGGGATGACTGCGTACATTATGATCTTCTCTAGACTTCTATAAAACAGGGGAGCTTTGTGTATTAGGCATGTTAGATTTTGACTTTTTTATTTAAAAATATAAAATTAGAAAGAATTTTAGTAAAATGTTTTTTTTTACTGTTTTCTTTTAACTTGAGTTAATTGAGAAAAATTTTGCATATTTACCCTTGTAAAAACGTAGTTGTAATTTTAATAATATCTAAGAACTTTAATTTTATTTTTTATTCTATTTGGTAAAATCAAAGATTCAGTTAAGTTACAAAGGTACTGAATCAATGATAAACCAAAGAAAGCTCAATAATCATGTAACTTAAAACTGAAAAAGATCATGTGACAGAAAATAAAACAAAAAAACAACGTGAGTTTGAGGAGGCAAAAAGATCACTGTCCATAAGAGTTTATTCTACCTCACATGTATAGATTGAAGGAGACTCTCTAGCATTCAACAAACTCTTCTTTTATCAAAAAAAAAAGTGTAGAATTTTTAACCTAGCAATTTTTTTTTTTCAAAAAATATAGCAGAAAATAACCTTCATATATTTAAATAATATAACACATATATTTATACATACAATAATAAGTAGACAACAGCGTGAAATAAAGCTAAGCTATCCATTCTTTCACCAAATTCGGATATTATAGCGTTAAGATAAAATTTGAGTCAACTAAAAGCACACATTTTCAAGATAAACTTAAAATAAATTTAGAATAAGCAAAATGTGGGTTTATCTAAATAAGATAGACTTTTGAAATAACAAATTAATTTCACAACAATCCTCCCAACTTATATTAAAATAATATATATAAACGAATAATTAAGTAATGTTGATTAAATATAGAATGTAAAACTTTAAATCTAGTGTCCTATAAACTATGAATTGGAAACTAGATTTAATAAGTTACAACTTAGAAAACTATTAGTGAAACTTCAAGTTTCTATAAACCAACACCTTATATTGTAAGTTATAGTTCTTATTAGTCATATTACACCTCGCTACATCTATTGTTCATCGCATGTTTATGCTAATAACGTATGCATATGCTTGATCATTCATGAGTGCTTTAGAGATTAGCCAAATTCTCATAGGAGCAGTCCCATTCCATACTCATATAGGAGATTTCATTAAGTGTATATTATAATCAAATACTCTACCCATAACATAAGGGTTATGGAATTTATTAAGAGCTCAGCTCATCCTCACTAGGTTGCACTTTAGCATTAATCACATACCATAAGAGGTACATAAATATTTGATAATGCCTTTTAAAATTAATCAATGACTTTGTTATTACCTATATAAACCTAATTCATGGGTTCACCATTCACATAGGTTGGGTTACCATCATTGTTACTATCTTGTATTGACTTTAGTCCCATTCCCCCTAATGTTTCAAATATTTGTTTCTTTCTAGATGATTTAGTTAAAGGATTGGCCAAATTCATGTCTGAATTTACATGATCAATGGATATGATTCCATTTAAGTTGTTGCTTTAATACTTCATGTCTCAAACAAATGTGTCTATTTTTTCAATAGAAGTTTTTATTTTTTGCAATCACTATTGTAACCTTACAATCACAATGCATAGACACGGAATATGTTAGTTTTATTCCTAAAGATATCTTAACCATTCAACCTCATTTTCGACTAACTATAGGGCCATAAATTTTGATTCTATTGTTGATTTCGCAATAAGTCTTTTTTTGCAGCTCCATCAAGAGAAAATAAAATACATATCCATTAGTATATTTTATCTCATCTGAATTAGAGATCCAGTTAGCATTATTGTACCCTTCTAATACAGAAGGAAATCTACCATACAAAATATCATAATTCATAGTGACTCTCAAATATTTCATTAGTCTGACTAAAGCGCCCAATGATCACTATTGAGATTATGAGTATACTTAATCAATCTACGCACATCATAAGCTATATAAGATCATATAATGTTTATTAAATGCATCAGACTCATAATAATCTCTCAAGCTGAGTCACAATATCACTTTTATTTTAAACCAAAAGAGTGTTAGCATCATAAGGAGTACATGCTAGTTTCACATCGAAAAAATTGAGTGCTTCCCCCGTATCTTTCATATTAAAATGTAAAGATAGAAAGTTTTTAGTACTACATACAACATTAATACTAGTACCAAAAATAAGTAAGTCATTCACATATAAACTAATGATCACACATTCTCCATCAATAACTATAATATACACATATTTATCCACTTTAATAAAAGAGAAATCTTCACTTAATAGAACTTGATCAGATTTTTCATGTCACTATTTAGGAGCTTGTTTAAGACCATACAAAGATTTTTGCAATCTACAAGCTTTGTTTTCAAACCCAGGTAAAAACCTTTAGATTTTACCATATAAATTTCTTCATTTAAATTACCTTTAAAAAATGTAATTTTGACATTAATTTTGCGAATAAATAAATTAGGGATAAAAGCTAAAGCAATCAAAATACAAACTTGATGAAATTCTACTTACAAGTGCGTAGAATTTCCTTTTGAAAAATCCATTTGCAACCAATAGGTTAGCATTTGGTGGTTACTCTACTAAATCCCAACTTTTATTTTTTTAAATAAAGTCAATCTTATTTTTAATGACTTCTTTGCAAAATGGTGCATCAAAAGAAGAAATTGCATCGAAAAAATAATAAAGGGTAATTTTCAACAATTCTTTTCTTGGTCTTTTTCTCCTTTTCAACAACTTGTCAAAGTTTTCACAATCAATATTAACAGTGGACACACAAGAAGTTTTCTAAAAAAGTGGAAAAATATGTTCAAAAAGTTATGCACTCTTTATCTCAATGATAGTTATTATCATTGACATCACTTTTCAAAATAAGAAATCTATAAGTAACATTATTATTAGCGTAACTAATTATGCATACTTTGTCTCAATGATAGTGTTACTATCAATGATATCACTTTTCAAAATATGAAATTTATAAGCAACATTATTATTAGCACAACTAATAAACATGCAACCAGAATTCTTTTTTTTTTTTTTTGGATTAGGCATCATTACTTTAGCAAGACATCCCCACACTTTTAAATATTTCAAATTCGAAAGGTAATCTATCCATAATTCATATGATGTCTTATCAGTTATTTTATAAGGAATTTTATTTTGTAAATGACATGCAGACAAAATAGTTTCACCCCATAAATTATTAGGAGTAGAACAACTAACATGCAAAGTATTCATCATTTCTTTTAAAGTTATATTTTTTTCCTTTCTACTACACATTTGATTAAAGGGCATAAGGGGCTGTAATTTCATGGATTATTCCTTCCTTTTCACAATAGTCATCAAACAAAACATATTCGCCTCCTCTATTCGATCAAACTCTTTTTATTTTCCTATTTAATTGTTTTTTCCCTCAATTTTATACAATAAAAACATAATAAAATCCTCATCTTTATTTTTTAACAAATACACTTTAGCATATCTAGAAAAACCATCTATAAAAGTTAAGTAACATTTCTTACCACCTCTAGATAATGTTTTAGTTCACCAAGATCAATATGAATTAAACTTAAAAATTTTGATTCTCTATTAGCAAATGCATAAGATTTATTAGTTATTTTTGTTTGAGCACATATGCCATATTTATTCATGCATGCATTACCATTAGCAGAAATAAGACCAAGAGATAGCATATTCTTAAGATAGGAAAATTAACATAGCCTAATCTAAGATGCCATAAATCAAAAGAATCAATCAAGTAGAAGAACATGCATTATTTTCATTAATAATCTCATAAACACTTAATATAAATAATCCTTGATCACATTCATAACAATCTTATCGAATTCAAATGAGACTCTAACCCTAATTTTTCCTAATAAGGCTACATAAATTAAATTAACTCTAATAATTAGTACATGAAGTATTTCATTGAATGCCAACGTCTTGCCAAATTTGAGTTTCAAAAGGACTTTGCCTTTACCAAAAACTATTGTTCGAGAGTCTCCAAGATAAAATCGTTCTTCTCCTTCATTTAATAGAGTATAGATGGTGAAAGCATTTTTATTTGCACATGCGTGCTTGTAGCACCATAATCTACCACCCAATCATTCACATTGACTATAATATTAACTTGAGAAGTAACTGCAGCTATAATTTTGTTGTCATCTCCTTCAACCAAATTTGTATTTAGTTTAATATATTGTCATTTCTTACTTGTTTCTTGCATTGAGGTGCATGATGACCTGCCTTTCCACAGACAAAACAAGAGCCTTTTTTGAAAGTTGGGATTATTCATTTTAGGTTTGAAATCAGGTCTACAACTATTATTCTTATTTATTTGTGCACCTTTTGCAATTATAGGAACTCATGTTACTTTTTAACATGTTGGCTTTCAAAGATATCTCTTTTGCTTTACCTGCTTGAAACTCCTTATGATTCATTTCTTCAATAATTATGTGCATAATCAGATCTGGTAGTGACCATTGTCAATATTTATGCTTTAGTTGTTATTTGTAGTCATTCCAAAATTTAGGCACCTTTTAATTAATAAGCCTACAATAAATTCTTTTTGCAGATTGATGTTTTCAACTTTGAGATCATCTAAAAGCTTATGAAGTTCGTTAATTAGAGATTTGATGTCTTTATTATCCATCATCTCCCAATGATAAAATTTACCAATTATGAACTTTTTCTTTTCCACATTTTCAATTGTGTACTTAACAATGATTGAATCCTAATCTCTTAATTGGCATGACTCTAGTGTTCAGTATTTTCCATTTGAAAATTTATCAGAAGGCTTTGGTTTTGTCAAGGCAAATGCTACACCATATACATCCATACTTGAGAAAATCCTTTCTTGTCATCTTTTAACATTATTACCATCAAATATTTCAGAGTTTGAAATATCAGGAAATGGTCTTACAAAAGGAACAACTATCACATTAGAAGAATTTGCATTTGCGATTGCATCAACGTCTAGATTAGAGCCTATGTCACATACACTTAAACCTCCAACATCTCAAATAGCTTTTATAGTTACATCTTTAGTTGCTCTACCATTCTAGGTAATATCCATGTCTAATCAAAACTTCAACCAAACTCTATAAGCCAAGTTGACAAGAAGCAGATGGTGATACACTCCTTTTTTGCAACATGTTTTAATTGATCCTTTATCACTGTAATGGCTAATGCGGGAGAAATTTTAATTATTCGACAACCAGAAACATTTGAGGATGACTTTGGCAACACCACTGATGGCAACCTGCAAATCTCAGTAGCAATAAATGGAGAAAATTTTGGTTGTTAGGAAGGATCGAAATGCTGGCGAAAAGGAAGAGTATTGCAACAATGTGGATTGAATTTGAGCCAATTATATACATACATTTTTTAGATAAACTTAAAATAAATTTAGAATAAGCAAAATGTGAGTTTATTTAAATAAGATGGACTTTTGAAATAACTATTGAGTATCTAGCCCTATTTTGAGACATTGGATGATGTGGCGGATAAGATTATATTAGATAGACATCAACTATAAAAGATAAAGATCATGAGAGAGGATCATCTGAAGGTAGTGAAGATCTTTGCGGACAGGGATGTATCATTCCTAGCTAAATATAATCTCTTATCTTATTAGTAATGATGTAGATAAATCCTATCAGATAGAGTCCTATTTAGATAGGAGTGTTATTTTATTGGATGATGTGATGTAATCTGATTAGGATAGGATGTGATCTAGTTAGTTAAGTTCAATTAGGATTCTGAATTATAAGCTAGATGAGCTTATAAATAGCTCATTAGGGCTTTGAACTATACTTGAGATAAAGAAGAGATAGTGAGTGTTGTGACAATGTCCAAAAGTGAGAAAAAAAATAGAGAGAAAGCGAAGAGGGTTAGATTCTCATCCTTATTTGATTGTTTTTGGGATTAGTGTGATGGTGATATCAACTTTGGTTTCAATCCTGAAACTTTGTAAGACAACTTGGGGGAGGGGGGAGGGGGAGATCAACTTTTTCTATAAATCCTTATTGAGTTTAATGGATTTATTTTTTGGTTTGCCCTATGGTTTTTTCCCTCTACATTGTAGTTTTCCATGTTAAATCTTGGTGTTTGTTTTATCGTTTAGTTTCTTATTCTCGTATTGTTTTACTGCTACAATTCAAAGAGTTATTTCTTGTAGTTGATATTCGGTTGACTTTTTAGAGAGTTATGTTATTTTTCTCCCAATAAGTGATATCAAAGCCATCATAATGGAAGGTAGAAGTAACTCTACAGTCAAGTTAACATCATCAAATTACTCGATGTGGAGGCCCATGATGGAGGACCTTCTATATTATGGGCAGCTCTTTAATCCTATTGATGTGGACAGAGGTGTGAAGGATGATGTTCCTTCAAAACCTGAAAAGATGTCAGATAAATCCTAAAAAGATGTCAGATAAAGAATAAGAGAAAATGAAGCGGAAAACTTTGGGCACCATAAGACAATGGATTGATATCAGCATATTCAACTATGTGTCTCAAGAAACAGATCCTTTTGAGCTATGGAAGAAGCTAGAAGGTTTGTATGAAAGGAATACTACTCACAACAAGCCCTCTCTAATTAAGAGGCTTGTGAACTTGAAGTTTAATGCTGCGAAATCAATGTCATAGCATCTAAGAGATTTCCAGGACATAATCAACAAGTTGACTATAATGAAGATCATTCTTGATGATCAACTCCAAGCTCTGTTCTTATTGAGTTCATTACCGGATAGCTGAGAAACACTGGTGGTGAGGATTAGTAACTCAGCTCCTGAAGGTGTGCTCTTTTTGGATGTAATCAAAAAGAGTATGTTTAATGAAGAAATTAGAAGAAAGGAGATTAAAGTTCACAACAGTGTAGGCTTTCGTGACAGAAAGCAGGATGAGGAACAAGAGTAAAGGTCCCAATGATCGTGGCAAGTCTAAAAATAGTTCAAAGTCTAAAGGTGATAAAGACATGAAGACATGCTACTATTACAATAAGTCATGACACATTAAAAAGTTCTCCTATAAGTGGAAGAGGGGTAAAAAAGGAAGCTCATCAGGATGAGGATGATTATGAAGATAAGAGTACAACTGCGATTGTTTCAAGTACGGATGATGAGGTGACACTAGTTTGTGCAACTAGTAAATGCTTCCATGTTAACAATGTTGGTTCAGAATGGTTGATCGGCATGGACCATCTTATCATTGTGTTCCAAAGAAAGGGTACTTCTCAAGCTACAAAAGCGAAGATTTTGGGAGCATCAATATAGGAAATCAAAGTTCCATTAAGATAGTTGGTATGGGTGATGTCTGGGTTCAGACAAACGTCAGATGCTTACTAACTTTGAGGCATATATGACACATCCCCGATCTAAGGCTGAATTTGTTATCAGCGAATGTGTTAGATCAAGAAGGATTTAAACACACTTTTGGGGATAAGAAGTGGAAATTGTATAGAGGTATAATGACGATAGCCCGAGGAGAGTTTTGTTGCTCATTGTACAAGACACACTTAAAGGTGTGTGATGGTGGAGAACTATACACAGCCAAAGAAAAATCTTCACCAAATATGTGGCATCAACAAATGAGTAAGAAGAGATTAAAGTTGCTAGCTAGAAAATCCCTTATCTCAGTTAAGAACTCACAACTGATTAATCCTTGAGATCATTGTTTAACTGGAAAGCAGCATAGAGCTTCTTTTAAAAGAAGATCTGCAAGGAAATTGGAGTTGATACATTCAGATATTTGTGGTACTCTTGAGGATAATGAGCAGAGGGAGCTATGGGATACAATGGTTGATGAAACGTAGTTTCAAAGGTCGACAAGGGAGAAAAGACTTTCAAGTAAGTATCCAAGTTTTGAGTAATTGTTACTTACTACTGAGGAGGAGCCTAACAATGTGCAAGAAGTTGCATTTTGTGAAGACATCAGATATCATTGGTTAAGGTCCGTAATAGAAAAGCAATTATTAATGTGAAATAAGGTTCAAATTGATTTGAATGATGCTAATATGCTGACAAAGTAGTTCTCGAAAATAAGCACGAGGTTTGCAATAAGCTTGCTGTGATGAATCTTAAGTAGAAGATGAAGAATAACATGTCTTCCTCATATTTGGGCTAGAGGGGGAGATTGTTGAGTATCCAATCCTATTTTGAGATCTTGGATGATGTGACAGATAAAATTACAGTAGATAAACATCAACTCTAAAAGATAAAGATCATGTGGGAGGATCATCTGAATATAGTGAAGATCTTTGTGGATAGGGATGTATCATTTCTAATTAAATATAATCTCTTATCTTGTTAGTAGTGTTGTAGATAAATCCTATCAGATAGAGTCCTATTTAGATAGTGATGTTATCTTATTGGATAATGTGATTAGGATAAGATGTAATCTAGTTAGTTAAGTTTAATTAGGATTCTGAATTTTAAGCTAAAGGAGTCTATAAATAGCTCATTAAAGCCTTGCTCCATACATGAGATAGAGAAGAGATACTGAGTGTTGTCACAACGTCCAAAAATGGGAAAAAAATAGAGAGAGGGCAAAGAGGGTTAGATTATCATCTTTATTTGATTGTTTTTGGGATTAGTTTGAGGGTTTGTTGATTGTGATATCAACTTTGGTTTCAGTCCTGAAACTTTGTGAGACAACTTATTGTTGAGCGAAGTTTGGGGGGAGAGGGATGTGAGAGATCAATTTTTTTTGTAAATATTTATTGAGTTTAGTGTATTTATTTGTCGGTTTACTCTGTAGTTTTTTCCCTCTATATTGGAGGGTTTTTACGTTAAATTTTGGTATTTGTTTTATCTTTTAGTTTCTTATTTTCGTATTATTCTGCTACTGTAATTTGAAGAATTATTTTTTGTTGTTGATATTCAGTTGACCTTTTAGAGAGGCATGTTATTTTTTTCCCAACTATAACAAACTAATTTAACAACAATAAGTACAATCATGAAATAAAATTTTAATATTTTCAGTTCAAGAAATAAAATAAAGCCTCTTAAAATTTTAAAATAACAAAGATAAGGAATTTTTTTAATAAAACACGAAAATTTAAAGAATAAAAAGGAGGAAAGGAGAGCTTCTTGCTATATATTATAAATTTCGGAAATTTCCTAATTATGCGCGTATTCAATTGCCTTTACATTCCGATACAAGTAGATATCTGTTTTTTTTTTCTTTTTCTAAATATGTTTTAACGACACCGACACGAAAGAAAGAACGTATTTTTTGGTCTACTCTCCACCAAGTGTAACGCGACCAAGCATTACAGCCGTTAAACCCATTACTTTTACGTGACGCGAATCATTGTAAATATTGTCCCTTAATTTTCATTTCGTAGGAATTACGGAAGAGAGAATAGCAGCCGTGGATATACAATAAAGTCCTCCACGGAAAGTCGTAGTATTCTGATTATGTGATGACAAGCCTGAAATTATTGAAAATAGAAGAGAAGAACAATTCTCAAATGTCAAAGTGTCAACAGAATTTACAAAAAGCGCCAATAGAATAGAATAGATATGCCGTTTCTCCACCAACCAAACAGCACCTTAGAATACCTCGATCATGTTCGATTCTAATGCTGCTTGCATAGTTTTTAGTGAAGCAAAGGATGTTTGGTTGAACGCTTCCTAATTTAGGTGGGAAACTCAAAGCACTCCAAATTACTCTTTTTGATCAAAGCATTTGGACTGTTCCCTTCGATACTCATTGGCTTATATCCGTTGCTTTCGGCAACCTATTTAGTCCTTTTTCTTTTTTTTTCTTTCTAAATAATGGAATCAATTCCATGATTTTTTTTTTTACTTGTACAAGTGAATAATTGAATGTTTAGCTGTTATTATAATTTTTCAGATGAACCAATTATTATAACCAAAAAATGATAAATGTTGTTTGCGTCAAACATATATTAAATTAGGTATAGAGTAACGAGTTAGAACCCAACTTCAACAATTTAAGGTTTAAATATGAGTTTAATTATTTCAAACTCGAGTTTGAATTTTCACAGTCGAATTTGCATTAAATTTAATTTTAGTTAATTGATTCTAGATTATTCTCTTAATTTTTTTATGATTAGTTGAATCCGAAAATTTTTATTAAATTCGAACAGGAATTCGAATTTAATTAAATGACCATTTATTTCCTATTTAAAAAAATTATATCAAAATTCAAATTCGAAGTGTAATTCAATTTATCTGGTTGATTTCATATCACATATTTAATTACATGAATTATTACCTAATTCTTTTAAAAAATAAAATATTTTAATTTAATATTAAAATGTATGTTAATTTTTTTTGTTAAAATGAAAATAAAAGCATAAAAATAATATTTTGGATTGCAAGTAGTACATCTTGTCATTGAAGAATTAACTAAAACTTGATTAATTTACATTTTTTAAATTGCCAAATAAAACTAAGATTGAAAAACAAATAGTGAAAGTAGTTAATATCTTTATGTACCTTATCACATCTTCAACTCAATCTACTCGTACTAAATTAAGAGTTTTGTAAGACCTGAGACCACCAAATTAAGGAAATAGTTTGAACAAACTTGGGTAATAAAAAGATTATAAAAGAGTTATGCTCGTTTTGAGATTCCTGTTGATTTCATGAGAGCTTTTCGTAATCTCCTAAATTAATGTTTAGTTACACTTCATCTAATGCTAATTATTAATTAAAGCACCACGTATTGAATTTGAATTACATTAAAATTATCTATTTTTACTAATTTTATTTTAAGGTTTTTGTAGGACACGCAGTTCCTTTTAACAAAAAAGTGGATGTTGAAATCAAACCTACGACCTCTTCAACGACCTTAATCCATAACGCTTACAGGTCACCTTCGTAATATTGGAATTTTTTTTTTTGGGTTGGCTCATTAATACAGCATATAAAATCACCCAACAAACATAACTGTCCCATAAGGAAACAGTTATTAACGCAGAAGGACCATCCCATCCAATCCAATCCAATCCTCGTGCAAGATTGAAACGATCCTCTATGGTTGTCCCAGGGGAGATCCTATGTTCCCCTTATCCTATTCTTCCTGTTCTTAAGTAATTTTTGTAAGTTTCATTTATTAAATGAGTGAATTTTTATAAAACAGCGTAGGCATGGATTTGGTCTTGAGTGCTATGCTAACCTATTTGTATGAAATTGATGTCCAACTCCTTCTCATTCCACCAAAGTCTTCCCTTTTGTTTTTCCTGATTTTCTTTTGTCTTACGACTACTGGCTCGGAAGCTTCTTTTCCTACCCCACCAAAAACTTGCACTAACCTCAATTGACCGCCATCACCTATTAACAAATTTGATTGAAAATAGCACTTTTTGCTTGGATGTTTTAGTTAAAAGAAAATAATAGTTTTGTTTTTGGTGCAAATCAGGGTATCCCCTGTCGCAGAGACTAATCCCTTCACCCCCGGTGCTCGCACGAAGAAAGAAAATAATAGTTAATGGCAGAGGGAAAAAATCTATCAGTTGTAGGTGTAGAAAACATGGCAATAAAGTAGAGACAGGTGCTCTGGCAAAGCAGATTCCATAATGGAATCAAATATTTGTGTGGAAAATGGAGGATGAAAGGAATCTAATTTGTCAAACATAGTACATAGTGGGACGGAGTTGTCACATTGTCCTTTTCAACTCAACTCGACCCAACTCAACTGTCTCATGGGCCAGACAGGCGACTTCTCTCTTCAAGTCAATTCCTCAACTTTACAGGGCATATATGTGCCGCGTATTTCGGTTTCATGTCGTGCCTCCGCATTCGTTGAGCCAAGCTCCATTGAACAAAGACCCGACCCTTTCTTTTACTTTTCTTTTATTATAATTAGAGGCGAGGAACAAAATGCAATACACAGCCTAGCTATAAGAAAACGACTATCGTATTCGCGGAGTTCTGATATTATAAAATACTGTACCAGGGCAGATCTAAAATTTTTTTTTGAGTAAAGGCAAAATTTTAATAAGGATAAAATTTTATTTTTAACGGGGACAAAATTTTAATAGAAATAAAATTTTATTTTTTTTATAAAGACAAAATTTAAAAAATAATTTTTTTAAAGAAATTTATTAGAGACAGTGGAGGCAAACTACCCCACTTGTTCCCATTGTAAATTCGCCTACTGTATCCATAGATAGAACTAGAACTGTGTATTGCTTAGTCAATGGGCTCTGTCCATATATATATTGTCTACAAATGGTACTGAGCCCAACTTAACATTGAAGGAAGAGCCAGCAATCAAAGAAATGTCAGTTTGCCCATGTGCTGATTTATTTCAAGTTTGTTTGTTTGCTCTGGAATGTTCATTATGTTGAAAACAGACAGCAGAAATATTAAATATAAAATGACAGAATAGGATACTGCAAAGGAATGTATATTTACTGAAATACATTCGCCTTTTACGAGCCTAAATAAACAATTAGATGGGAATATATCATGAGATGATCTTTACCACAACTAGAGATGACAATAGGTAAAGCTCAGTTCGGGTTTTACTCTACCCATATTCATATCCATTTTTTATGACTCAACTCATATTCTCATCCATATTCATCAGTTTTTACAATTTACTACCCATATTCAAATCCATTGGGTTGTTCGAGTTTTTGGATATCTATCGGGTTGTATAGCACATAAAAATATAACTTCTAAATAGAAAATATAAAGAGTAGATTTTTGCGAACGCTCCAAATCAAAATTACTTTAATAATAATAAGTCAAGATTTTG
>JANKOD010000192.1:6457971-6470454 GCA_026284645.1 Erythroxylum acuminatum
ATGCCGCGGTATCACCCGCAAACACACGCCGAGGGTATCACCCCCAAACACCTACGGGTGGGGTGTGGGGTCCAACAGTTACACTTTAATATTTTCCAAATGTTAGGGTTATAATTGTTCACTTTGGAATGTTAAGATCAAACTTGTCGATTGGTGGAAAACTTAGAGTCAAAAGTGACCTTTTTGCTACGAATTTTATTTGAAACATTATTTGTATGTCTATAAAAATTCTTATTGTGATAATTATATAAGTAATTCTTCAACTTAAGATCTTTAAAAATATCATGTATAAGTATTGATATATTTTGATACTACTTATAACATATTCTCGTCAGCTTAATTAGTAGGTTATTAGATATATATCAGCTATATAAAGGTAATTGAGTATTCAATATAAGATTCATGATTTTAAAGTGAGTAAGGAGAATGTTTCATTATTCCTAATTAATATTGATTTGAAAAATCTTTGACTAAAGTATAATGATACTTTAAAAATAGTTTTCAAATATCATTAATTGAATTAATTACTAAAGTCAACATACCCAATGCACAAGGCTCCTCATTTTGAGGTAGTCTGAGGAGGTTATAATGTATGTAGCCTTCTCTTAGTATTTCTACAAAGAAATTAATTCCGTGATTTGAACCTATAACCTTATAGTCACAAAGGAGTAACTTTACTGGTTGTTCCAAAGCTCCCCCTCAATTGAATTAATTGTTAATGATGTAAAAAAAGCATGATTAGATTAAATAGAATAAACATTAATATAAATGAAATGATTGAATTATAAAAAAAATATTAACTAAAAAATTAGTCAAAAGCAATTTAATATTGCTAATATTTAAGTGATTATAATAAGTTAGTAAATGTTAATAGATAAATGAAGATAAATTAAATAGGAAAAATTTTATTTATCTAATCTTGAATATAATTCATAATTACAATTTGTATCTATCACCAACATATTTAGGAACTTAACAATACATTCAAAAAACAATTAAAGAGAGAAAAATATTTTAAACAAGTTAAAATTGAATGTGAAATTTTTTAAAAAATTAAATTAAATGAAATATCTAATAAATAAAGATAAATATGATATATTAAGTCTTATTAAACTTAATCAATATTTAATTATAATTATAATTATAATTATAAAATTTTATTTTAATTAAATTACTAAAAATTCAGTCTCATTATAATAAAATCAATAGCATTTCTATATTTCTAAAATTTTATCCCCGATTAACAAAGAATCAGAAAAATTTTCTAGTTATAAATCAGGTGTAGAACCAATAGGTGATGCTAGGTTAGAGTTTTGAATCCGTTATTATATATTTGCTCTAGTTTTTGTTGTTTTTTTATGTTGAAATGATTGTTCTTTACCCGTGAACAATGAGTTTCGATACATTGGGAGTATCTGTATTTATACAAACTTTCATTTTCATGCTTGTATCTGTATTTATAGAATATTTCATTTTCGTGCTTATCATAATTGTTAGTTCAATTTATGGATAAGAAAAAGGAACGGTAGAGTAGAATAGTCTTTGGTCTTGAATATTTCAAAAATAAATAACAATATCAATATCATCATCATCATCAACAACAACAACAACAACAACAACAATAACAATAATAATTAATAGAATTAAGTTTTCACTTTACCTAACTCTCTCTATTCCACTTATAATATCTATGTAGATAGTATTAAAAACCAAACACATAGACTTATGATGAAATAAATTTCACAAACAATTTAGGAAAAATTACAAAAGGTATAAATGTATAATTCATTTAAAATCAAAACAAAATCAAATTCCATTTTAACTTCCTGACAATTTAACTTTATAACTCATTCGAAATTATTTAATTATTATTAATTTAAATTTTAAAATAAAAAGTAGAAACCCTAAAAATCATATTTGAACCAAACTAGAAAAGTTCGAAAGAAATTTCCTCGCACCAAACCCAATTTACCTTGATTTGTAGTTGTCCCTAGCAAAGAAACTTCCATCCTTGAAGCCTTTTCTCATATAGAAATCATTTTTTGGATTTCAAATCTTCTTGTGTAATTTTACTATCTTATTTAACCCTACATTATTGAACATAAGTTCAGAGGGTGTCCAAGCTTGTCTTGTCTAATGACATCGTTTTGCATATTAAACAGGATTTGGCACCATAAAAGTGATCAGAGGATCCCTACTCTATTCTTTGGGTTGTTTTCTTTTCCCGGTTGTTTCTCGGAGCGTCCACTTCTCTCTCAACACTTAAGACAACGACCATGCACTGTAGATATTGGTGGAATGGGAAACGGGACTTCAACTCTATATGCCAAAAATCTGATTACAAGCTTTCCAAATCCTCGTTTCTAATAATATAACATTCCATAATCACTGAACCAAGCTTTTCTTTATCTGCTCAAATCCACATTCACCGCCGACAGAACACTCTTCAAGTCCAAATCTTAGCTACTATAATTCTGTGCGTCTAAATGGTAAGCCCTTGTGGAGGAGCTGCTACAGGTGCCTTGGGCTTCGGCTTTTCAACGACAATGGCCTGAGTAGTAAGGACCATTCCAGCAACTGACGCTGCATTCTGGAGACCACATCTTGTCACCTTTGCTGGGTCAATTACTCCAGCGTTCAGTAGGTTCTCGTACTTGTCTGTCATAGCGTTATAGCCAATCTCCCACTCACTAGCCTTCACCTTATCTACAACTACTTCACCCTCAATCCCGGCATTCTGAGCAATTAATGATGCCGGTGCCACCAATGCCTACAAATAGCCAAGTCGAATCAACATAACAGAGAACAGAAAAAACCATAAAAAAAGCTCATAGAAAATGATTTTAAGGAAGCGTTATGGCTTTCGTGCAGGAAAAAGTGATCTCAGGCTTCAGATTCTTTATCTCCTTGTTTTATTCTCAAATGTAAGAACGTCAATTCTAGTAAACAAATTATCCCCTACATATGAACAGAGAAGTATTACCTTCTGCACAATATCAGCACCTAGCCTCTCATCTGCATCAAGAAGTTTGTCCTTAATTGCAGGAACTAGAGTTGATAAATGAGCCAATGCAGCCCCACCACCAGGAACAATCCCTTCCTCTATGGCAGCAAAAGTTGCATTCTTTGCATCTTCAATACGGAGTTTACGATCCTCAAGCTCAGTTTCTGTAGCAGCTCCGACTTTGATAACAGCAACACCACCAGCAAGTTTTGCAATTCTCTCGGACAATTTCTCAGAGTCATAAACAGAATCTGTCTCAGCCAACTCTTTCTTCAGCTGCGCAATCCTAGCCTGTAATTCATCCTTAGATGCAGCATCAGCAATAATGGTGGTGGAATCCTTTTTAATCGTTACTTTCCTAATCAAGCCAAGTTGTTCAACTGATGTGTTCTCAATGAGCAAACCCAAATCATTGGCTTGGAACTCAGCCCCTGAAAATGTAGAAAGATGGGTCAACTTGAGGAACCCCAATCAGCAGATAAACATTGACCAATGCCCAAGTCACTTTTAGAAAAAGATTAATTGGTTTGAAATTCAAATAAAACATTAGCTGGCTTTTACTAAAAGTATAAACTATGTGTTACAGGTCTTATGAAAGAACCAACCCTAAAAGTTAGCTTAAGGGGTGCGAGAGCCCGTAAGCTTATAAACCCCACATCAGCCTCTGTTATTACCGACGTGGTACAATAACACTATGCTCCTAACAGCACAGGGATTGAACATCTGGCTTTCAATCAAAAAGTGTAGCTAAAGAAACAGCAGTTCATATGTAAAATATAACCAAATTAATCAACAATATTAGGCCAACAAATAAAGGGCCATCGTATGAAGCCAAAGCACATATACTAAACGCTTACAAAAAATAGCACCAGATTGCTTCCAAAAAAAATCTTCCTACCTGTCAAAATAGCAATATCTTGGAGCATAGCTTTTCTTCTTTCACCAAAACCAGGGGCCTTGATGGCAGCAACATTGAGGATGCCCCGGAGCTTGTTCACAACAAGGGTAGCTAATGCCTCCCCAGTAACATCCTCTGCAATTATCAGTAAAGGAGCTCTCAATTGAGTAGTCTTTTCAAGCAAAGGAATTATATCCTTTATGGCTGAAATTTTTTGATCCGTCACCAAAACCCTTGCATTCTCAAATTCACAAATCAATTTCTCAGGATTTGTCACAAATTGAGGGGAAATATAACCCCTATCTATCTGCAATCATCAAACAAAAACAAGAAAGAAAGTCAAAGGTATAAGCAGGTAAAGTTAGAACATAACAATAAATCAATAATAAGCGTAAATCATGAACTTCTCAACACATGCACACCTCCATTCCTTCTTCAACTTCTACTGTTGTATCAAATGAAGATGATGACTCTATCGACAGGACCCCATCAGGCCCAACCTTGTCAATTGCATCAGCAATCATAGTCCCAACAAGATCATCATTCCCAGAAGAAATGGAAGCGACAGCTACAAAAACAGTACAATACCAGTTGCAAATTGCCGAATCATTGATAAAAAGAAACACCATATAATCCTCACATAAATGAAAATACCTTTAATGTCATCACGACCTTTTACAGCCCTAGCCTTCTTCTCTAGTTCCTCCACCAAGCGCTGTACAGTTTTGTCAATACCCTTTTTTATTGAGACAGGGTTTGCACCAGAAGTGACACTCAACAATCCTAGTTTAATCATCTCTCTTGCAAGGATTGATGCAGTTGTTGTTCCATCACCAGCAGAGTCATTAGTTTTACTGGCAACCTGCAAGCCAATACGCAGAACCAGTAAATACACTAATGATACAGCCATTACCATTTAGCTAATATATTAACAGTGAGGGAACATTGATAAGGAAGCCCCACCTCTCTTATAAGAGCTGCACCAGCATTTTCCATGGGATCGGGCAACTCAATAGCTCGGGCAATTGTTACCCCATCATTGACTACCTTTGGACTCCCAAATTCATCTAAGACAACATTTCTCCCTGAAAAACACAGAAAACATTCATTAATCCTTTCCCATATTCAGAAATTGTCGTAAATAAAAGCAACATCACCAATAACGGACGAGAACAATTTTGAAGCAAAGCTTCGCAACTGACAAGACATGGTAAAGGACATGTGGACATTTCCAAACAGCATATGGAGAAGCATTAGCTCTCCATCCATCCTATACCCAAGATAAGTAATGTCTCAGACACGGGGACAAAGTTGAAAAAAATAGTTACCCCTGGGACCAAGAGTAAGCCCAACAGCATCAGCAAGCTTATCAATCCCAGACTGGAGAGCTGTCCTCGACTTCTGGTCGAAAGCAATTTCCTTTGCATTAGCTCTAACCATAAATCTTCTGGCCGGCTGCCCGTAGTTTACTCTTTGATTCACTCGCCTTCTCAGAACCCCCTAAATGAATGCAAAGCATAAACAGGTATATCACAACTGGCTGAAATTAATGATTTACAGTACAAAGCTAGGAACTTGGGGAGAATCGTAAATTTAACAATCACATTCCAGTTTTCTCTACCACTTTCCTCAAGTAATGAGGACCTAATAACCAATAGGAGTAGGAGTAGTACCTGTTTGGGAGAGCAGAAAATGGAAGCAGTAGAGATTGCATTTGCAGTCGCCATTTTTCTTCTCCCACAAAAATCACAGAAGCTGTGAACTTTAAGAAACAGGTCTTGTGAGGATAAGGAAAGGAGGGGGTTAGGGTTTAGCTTTAGGTTTATATTTAAGTTTTATGAGGAAAAAAAAAAAAAGCGGTTCCAGAAGTTTCTGTCATTTTGTAGAAGCCTTGTGACCCGATTCAGTCTGTTTTATGTTTTTAGTTTTTAGGTCAGTTTGCCAGATATTAGATTAGATTACTCGGCACTATTTTCAGGTATTTATTTTAAGATGTCTTCACATTCTCGTCTCAGAAATTTTCTTTTAATTTCTCTTGGAATTGGGCAAAATTTTAAGAGTAACAATTCATGTAAAAATTTTGCTGATACCGAAAATGTAAAAAGATACTTAGTTTTAATTAATAAAGAGACTTTTTTTAATTGACTAAAGGACCTTCTCAATGTACAAGGCTCTCTACTTTGTTAGAATTGAGAGATATCATCGATTGTATACAACTTTTTCTTTGTAATTTTATAAAGAAATTGTTTCAATTCGAATTAGGGAATTTTTTACTTTATGATATTTATAGATAAAAACTTTGACATAATTTCTATAATTAAGTTAATATGCTACACTAATTAATAAATGTCAGTTTATGATAAATTTTTAAATAATAGTTCCTTTTCTCTTTAATCATATATCAATTTTTTGTTTTTAATATTTTATAATATGATATTTCAATTATGTAAAATCTTAATTGTTGTATTTATGATTTTTGACAAAAATAAGAAGTTAATAAAAAGTTTATAAAACTTATAAAATATCAAATGTAAAGATCTTTTTTTCTAACATTGAACCATATAATTTTATATAAATGAGTTAGTCGTTTAATCAAAATCATGTCTTGTTGAGAGAAAATGCTTTGCCTTCTCACTACATTGATTTTCTTCTGTTTTGGTTTTTCCAAATTGTTCCTTCCCACCTAATCCTTTCTACATAGTTTTTCCCGAGCCATTTCACCTCCTCCCTCCACTTGCCCAACCTTTGTCTACTGATTGTCCCATTTTCCAGCTCTCCCTTGTGGTATGCTCGACAAGGGTACTTTTGAACTTTTCTTTCGTCCAGTCAACTCTACTTCCCAATATATCATCTGCTTCCCCCTCCTTTTTTTTTGAAAAGTTGTTTATTTCCTTATTCTCTATCAACTCAAGCCTATGCAAACTGTCTCTACTGATGATTTTCCTCCTTTACCCTCCCCCAAATTGTCCTCCCCTCTCTTCCATACCGAACGATACCCCTCAACACGAACCCAACTTCACACTCAGATCCTTAACCAACAAACTGAACAGAACCTTGTACCCTCTTCCTCCATCTCACTCCGTCCTCATTCCACTCAAAATACAACCCAGCAACCCTCCCCTTTATCTTCTTCACTTAATTATCCTTGGAACAAAAGCTAGAAATAGGTAGTGGGAGAGCCCTCTGGTGTCACTTTTCAATATAACCCACCAAAGGTCATTGATGGCAAGTCAGTTGTGGTACCAGACATCGAGAACCTGAGGAATGGAGCAAAAATATGGGAAACCTCCCTTGTGGGATTCTTCATGGAATGAATACCTGCATTGTCTATCATTCAAAAATAGGCAGTCAGTCATTGGAAGAATAAAGGACTCGCTGATGTACTTCTTACAGAAGATAATATGGTTTTATTCTCCTTTGCCTCTCAAGACGCATCAAATAAGATTGTGGAGGAAGGTCCTTGGCACGTGGCATAACTTCCTCTATTCCTACAAACATGACAGCCAGGTATAAAGCTTGAAAACATTAAGGTGCATAACTTTCTGTTGTGGATAAACTTACATAGAATACTTTTAGAGTATTGGACTACTCAAGGACTTAGTTCCTTGGCTAGTTTCATTAGTAAACCTCTCTGTATGGATGAAGCTACTGCAAAAAAAGAAAAGAGTTGGTTATGCACAAATATGTGTTAGTGTTGACATATTTAAGGAGCTCCTTAATTATATCCCAATTATAAGGCTTGGCATTGATAAATTTTTGTAAGAGGATATAATTTATGTTTCCTACAACTAGAAACCTTCGATCATTACATAAAAGGAAGGTATGGAAACCAACCAGTAAGGTATTTATAAAAGGTGATTCTATTTAATTAATGGGTCTTAAGTTGATCCAAGTTGCCAAAATGAATCGCAGTTGAATCTAGAAAGTAATGTAGAAGATATTATAGAAAGAGTAGCTCACCTACTCCCTTAAATGCTAAGGTGACAGAACGTGATCAGGTTGTTGTTAGGGAGATGAACATCCAGGAGGAAGCTAAGATGACAGAACATGATTAGATTATTGATAGGGAGAGGGTCATCCAGAAGGAGGCTAATGTACCAACAAATTCTATCTAGCTCTTTGTGAAAAAATGGATTCTTCACATGAGGAGGACACTACTTCTTGTACTAATTACTCCAACAATAAGGAGACTGATGTAAACGAGTTAGAAAACTTTCAAAATGTGATCAGTACAAGAATTCAGAGAAGTGAAAGGAAGAAAGTGGCCAAAGGTAAAAATATTCTGATATGTCAGTCCTAATATGGAATGTTCATGGTATTAACTGCCCCACAAAGCTAAATGCTTTGAGGGATTTTGTCGTGAGGATTAGGCCTCTTATTGTAGTATTGTTGGAAACTAAAATAAGATTTGAGAATATGAATAAGGTGAATATTTTTTGTCCTTGTTGGTCTTTCTAACCACTGTTACCATCATTATGGCATAATTGTTATCGGTTACACGAATTTTGTCAAAGTGGAGGAGTTACTATCCAATAAGCAGCTGATGCATCTAAAGATTCACTTTATTTTGGAAGGAACTATTATTCACTCTTCTTTTGTTTATTGTTTTAACATTGGTTTTCAAAGGATTTGTACGTCTATGGTCCTTATTAAGAGACATTCAAAATAACCTATCTAGTCCCTGGATTATAGCTGATGATTTCAACTCTACAATTTACAGATCTGAAGCAGAAGGAAATTGCAGTCTAAGGAACTACAATGAAGATCTTAAACTTTGTGTATATCATTTGGGGGTAACTAATCTCAAACAAGAAATGTACTTTTACACGTGGAGTAATAAACAAAAGGATGTTTGGTTTATTCGGAAAAAAACTGGATAAGGCTCTTGTTAATGAGGACTGGCTCTATCAATTTGCCAACAGTAAGGCTATCTTCTTGGACCGTCTTTTCTCTGATCATACCCCGATTCTAATTGAGGTTATTTTCCAGAGGTCCTTCACCCATCATCCTTGTAGATTTAATAATTATCTTGCTAAAATGGATGGGTTTAATGATGCAATCAAGAGAGGGTTATTAGTTCAAGTATTTGGCTCTAAACAATTCGTTTGCTGTCAAAAACTAAAAGTGATCAGTTTAGAATTGAAAAAATTGAAAGATTTTCACTCCCCTAACACTAAAGCTAAGGAAAGACTAGTTGCATCTCAATTTTTACTCTCTCTTAACCCCAATGACTTTGATATTCTTGTGAAGGAATAGTTGGAGCTTGATTGCTATCTAAGTGTCATCCAGGATCACTCTTCACTCATTGAACAAAGGGCTCAGATTAATTGGCTTAAGGAAGGGGATAGAGCTTCCAAATTCTTTTTCAATTCCTTATCTGACATAAGGAATGTCAATAAAATATGCTCTATTACAAGCATAGATGGGAGAATCCTTTCTGATCAACCGAATATTTTGGAGGAGGCTGTCAATTTCTATAAAGGGCTTCTGGGTTCTAACTTAGACTTTTCTACCTCTATAGCCTCTTTCCAAGATATTATTATTAACAAAATTTCTCTTGAAGCTTCTCGAGAGTTGGTGAAAGTTATTACTGATCAATGCAATTGTCTTTGTTATGAATGGGATGAAAGCTCCTAGACTGGATGGGCTTAATGGCTTTTACTATCAAAAGACATGGTCTATTACTGGGCCTATGGTTAGAGAGGCCATTCATGGGTTTTTTGAAAAAGGGATGATCCTAAAGGAGTTGAATACAACTTTTCTTTGCTTAATTCCTAAAAATTCTAACCCCTCTACCTTTGGTGATTTCAAGCCAATTGCATGCACAAACTTCATTTATAAAATTATTGCTAAGATCTTAACAAAGAGTTTGAAGGAAGTTCTCAATCTTATTATCAAAACACCTTTATGAAGGATAGAAGCATTGATAATAACATTCTTACTGCTCATGAACTCTTAAAGGGATATACTAGAAGGAACTTTTCCCCTAATTGGACTATTAAGATTGACTTCAACAAAGCTTTTAATTGCATCAATTTCCCCTTCCTCTTCAAGGTTCTTAAGGCTTTCAATTTCCTAATCTATTTATTAACTGGATTAAGTATTGTGTCTCCACTACTGCCTATTATGATATAATTAATGACACCCCTTTCGAAATTATTAAGGGGAAGAAAGAATTAGACAGGGGGACCCCTTGTCTCCTTAGATTCCTATCAGGAATACATCATGTAAAAGTTTAGAGTGTGAACGACATACAAATGAATACTGGTAAAGGTCGAGTGTGAGTCCAAATAGTGAACAGAAAATTCTGCAATGAACAGACCAATTGCAGATATTGGGGTTTCCAAAGCTAGAATAATTGCAGATATTAATAAAGAGTACGAAATGTCAAATAGAATATGGGGTAACATGAAGTGTTACTAGAACATTGAAGTTGTAGCTTTAGTGGTAGTGGTACTGGATAGAGGTAAGAAAGGTTAAGAGTTCAGGAGTCAACTTGGTGATTCCCATACTGAATCTGAATATTCGAGTGTAATCGGAAGAACGATATTGGGTAACCAACAAAAGTGATTGAGCAAAGGAAGTGAATAATCGAAGCTAGATATTCTAGTTGGATACGCGAAAAGTGAAATTGAGTAACTATGGGTATAGAACGAAGTGATTATAGATTCAAGTGCTTATAGGTTTGTATGTGCAACAGGAAAAGTGCTTAAGTGTTTTGGCCTTAAGAGGAACTAATGGTAATCACAAAATGGAATTGTACACGTTTGTATTACACGGAAAAGTGCCTAACAAGAGGCAAAGATCAAAATTGAGTCGAGATACTTGTGATGAGTGAAACAAAGGAAAGTGACTTAGGAAAACTGCATGGGTTATTGAAGTGGATCAGAATCGGGCAAATGAAATAGAATTAAATGCATAAAGAACAGTGAAATGTCAAAGGAGAACTGAATCTGGACTAAGACTAAATGAAATATGAAGGATAAATGCGTTAGGTGAATTACCACCGGTTATAGTGAAATGGAGATAAGTGCCACTGTGTCGGTACCAAAGGAAAGTGAAGTGTCGCAGACAAGAGAAACTATTTTATTGTAAGTATCACTTTGATAAGGTGTACTCAGAGTAGAATTGGCAAAAAGGATATCAATGGACCATGAATTGGTCTGTATGTTACGGTAGATTGGATCGATAAAACGTGATAAGGGAATAGGTTCAGAAATAATGATTTGAAACTAAAGGTAGTGTCTACTCTGAAAATGGCAAGCGAAATAGGTAAGATAGTGAGATAGCCAAATAAGTGACTGAACGACTGACTGAGTTTACTGTGATCTTTCGAAAAATGGATCATTGAGTGATGAAGTGTATGGGACATGTAGGGACATATGATAACTGTTATAGTGAATCATCGACTAAGAATTTCGAGGACGAAATTTTTATAAGGAGGGGGGAATTGTAACATCCCACCCCCGACAGGAAGGGTAAAATCGTAATTTGGCAAAGGTCGAGAGTGATTAGGACTAATTGGAAAATGTCATGCATACTGGTATTGGTCAACAGTGAATTAGTGCACATGAAAATAACTGTACATGCATTCATGATTATTTCCCGGTAATTGGGCCTAAACGGCATTTTATTGTGATTAATGTAGAAATTGTGTTTGAAAAATTTATTGGACTGAGCTTTTGTGTGTTTTATATTTTACGGAAATTATAGGAATTGTTCTAGAATTTTTCGGAGAAAATTCCCGGACCGGAAAAAAAATCGCCAAGTGGCGAACCGGTTGCTTTTCGGCAGCGAAAATTGCTACCCAATGGCACTGCCATATTGGGTATATTATTTGAGAGTGAAATTAGGGCCAACGGATTAGAATGGGTCCGATGTTATCGGGATTTCTCTAAATCCTATCCATGAATTTGACCTATTGCTATTTTGTCTTTTTTCCTAACCTTATGCCACTTGTCCCTAATGCCTTAATGGCCTTTGTCTTATTCCCTTTTGTTTCTCTCGGATTGTTGCTTGATAAAAGAAAGACAAGAGTCAATTATTGCTTTTATACTCACACATCCGAAACCTAGCTTCATTATTTCATCTCCATCGATTTCTCTCTTTAAGAAAATTCTTTCTCCAAAACTCAAAGCCCTTCTTCGTGCAATCAAACCACCTTCTTAGCTTGGAGAGGAACGCCTTGTGTATGGGGTTAGAAGATAATAGAGAAGGTGGGAAGTTGGTGTAATCTTAAGGAATTGAAGATGAAGGCTAAGTAGGTAAGTGTTTGTATGCTTTAATTAAGCTTTGATTATGTTTTGATTATGTAGTTAATAAATCATGATTGTTAAGTTATTTGAAGTTTTAAGGTTAAACAAGCTTAAAAGACGTTTTAGAAAAGAGAAGAAAAAAAATGATATGAATAGTGAAATTTCGTAAGGTAGGAGATGATGAATAGTGTCAGTGAATAGTGAATAGTAAATAGTAAATAGTAAATAGTAAATAGTAAATGGTAAATGGTAAATAGTAAATAGTAAATGGTAAATGGTAAATGGTAAATAGTAAATAGTAATAGTGAATAGGAAATAGTAAAAAG
>JANKOD010000192.1:6483286-6518624 GCA_026284645.1 Erythroxylum acuminatum
TGACATAAAACAAGATTAATTCCCATTAAGTATAACTTCAAACCTCAAGAATAAAGAAAATTAACACACAAAAAGATTACAGTAACAGTCGTGAAGAGCATTTGGAGCATCTAAAACTAGCTCTACAAGTCTTACGTGACAACACTCTTTATGCTAAGAAAAGTAAATGCCAATTTGGCATATCACAAGTGGACTAAGCCATTTTATCTCAACAACAGGAGTCTCTACTGACCTTAAGAAGCTTGATGCTATACTAAATTGGCCTATTCCATCTTCACTTAAACAATTGAGGGGTTTCTTGGGATAAATAGGGTACTATAGAAGGTTCATAAAGAATTATGGAAAAGTCTATCAACCGTTAACCAATCTACTCTAAAAGGGACGATTCCAATGGAACAAGAAAGGTCAGGTGGATTTTGATGAGCTAAAGGGGGACCATGATGTCTACTCATGTTTTAGCTATCCTTGATTATTCCAAAACCTTTGTTGTTGAGATAGATGCAAGTGGAACAAGAATTGGGGTTGTCATAATGCAACAAGGCCACCTGCTAGCCTTTATCAACAAAGGGTCGTCTCTAAAAACTCAATTACTCTCTGTATATGAAAAGGAGTTGCTTGCTATACTATATGCCATTAAAAAGTGGTATCATTACTTGGTGAGAAGACTGTTTGTCATTAGAACAGACCACCGAAGCTTAAAGTACTTGCTGGAGCAGAAGCTGACTACCCCCGGCCAATGCACATGTCTAGCCAAGTTAATGGAGCTGGATTATACAATCATATATAAAAAGGGTACTGAAAATAAAGCTGCAGATGCTCTATCTCAGGTTTCTAGTCAGGAAATGCAATTCATAACGCTTTAAATGGTTTCGTCCGACTTGTTGGAGCAAGTGCAGAAAAGCTAAGAGTCAGATGTCAAACTACACCCTTTGATACAAAAATTGAAAGATGGGGACTGTCCTAAACCTTACCATACATGGAAAAACAACTTGTTGTGAAGAAAGAGCAGATTAATTGTGGGAGATGACATCTCTCTTAAAAAGCTAATCATGACACTCTATCATTATTCAGCTTAAGGAGGCAACTCTAGAGTTGCTGCCACTCTTAAAAGAATCAATGTTGTGTTTAATTGGAAGGGAATGTAGAAGGACGTCAGGAACCACGTGTGGGAATGCGAGGTTTGTCAAAGGTGCAAACCAGAAAATGTAGCTTACCTAGGCTATATTCAACTTATACCAATTCCCCAAACACTTTTCTCGGAGGTGAGCATGGACTTCAATGTTGGGCTACCTAAGTCTAATGGTAATCAGGTGATAATAATTGTGGTGGATTGACTTAGTAAATATGCACATTTTGTGGCCCTATTGCACCACTACACAGCTCCATCGGTTGCACAAGCCTTTATTGATTATATCTATAAGCAGCATGGTCTACTTGAGTTGATAATAAGTGATAGAGACCCATTATTCATGAGCAACTTTTGGTGAGAAATTTTCAGTTTATTAGGGGTTCAATTGTGCATGTCTTCTAAAAGGGATGGTCAAACAGAAGTGGTGAATAGGTGCTTGGAGACATACTTGAGATGAATGTGTGGATATGCTCCTCATACATGGACTAGGTGGTTGCCTTTAGCTGAGTGGTGGTATAATACTAATTACCATTCTTCAACCAATATTACTCCATTTGAGGCGGTATATGGCCACACACCACCAGTCCACACACCTTATTGCTATAGGGATACCAAAGTGCCAGTAGTTGATAGAATGCTAACTGACTGTGAAGCATTTATCAAATTAATAAAGCATTATTTGTAGAGAGCTCAAAATAGGATGGTATAATAAGTTAACAAGAAGCAGACTGACAGAGAATTCTCTATAGGTAACTAGGTCTTCTTGAAATTGTAGCCCTATAGGCAATAAACAGTAGCTTTTAGGCCTTTTCAGAAGTTGGCGGCAAAGTACTATGGAACTTTCCAGATTGTAGCAAAGGTGGGAAGGGTAACATACACTCTTAAACTTCCAGAAAGCTCACAAATCCATCCCACCTTCCATGTTTCGCTGTTAAAAAAGGCTCGTGGAGACTCTCTACCCATCTCATCTATCCAGTTGGACTTGTAGAGTCCTAACTTGAAACCAATTCCAGTAGCGATTTTGGACAGAGCAATGGTGCAGTGTGGCAGAAGAGCTGCCACAAAGTGGCTCATCCAATGGTCGAATGGAGGACCTGAAGATGCTACCTGGGAATATGCTCATGATCTGATGGAGAAGTTCCCTGGGTGTAACCTAGAGGACAAGGTTTCTGAAGGAGGGAGGAAATTGATGCAACTCGAAGTATCTAAACCTAACAATTAAGCTTATAATTTAGTTGCTGTCTTGAATTTTAATACTAAGATATGTTACCGCAACTATAAGGTAGCTAGTGGTTAAGAAGCAGAATCTTAGTAGACCCCACTAAAGAGCGTGTACTGGCCAATAGGTTATTTATGGAATAACAAACTCTCATTTTTCCCTTCTCTCTTCTTTCTCTCTGTCTCTTCCTTTCCTTTCTCTACAATTTATGATCCCACACTCGCCATAATATTGATTCTTAGTTAAAGTTAGAGTAAGCTCCCTGTGTAATCCAAAATTTGTGCATCAGGCTTTTATACTTACAAGTGTCTCTTCTTTTACCATGTATATTAAAGTTGTTTATCTATGCGGCTTTGTTTGGTTACTCCATTAAGAATTTCTATACGTGTGTATTTCATAGTTTACCGTTTCCACTACAAGTAGATTATAAGTTCTGTTGCAGTTTCTTTCAGATACTTGGCCAATCCTTAATACGTTATCGTTCAACTTCTTCTGTGGGTCTGTCTATTACGATGTCATTTGATCTCTTTTAGTAGCCTAATTTGTTGATGGTTGTCTCCTCATTTAGTGTCTTGTTGCCTCATCTTTGTAACAGGAGAGTATGACTACTCTCCAAGTTACTTTTTATATAGTCATTGGATCAAATTAGATAAATCTCATATCAAGTGCCTTAAAACCCCAAAACTTTGATATTTTCGAATAGAGTCGCGACATTAGATTTGATTTAGCCGAAACCCTTATCATAGCCACCGATCGAAATCGTCGCCACCACTATCTCTTTCTTTCAAATCTGTCTATTTCTTTCTCATCCGAATCGATTTGAATTCTTTTGTTTACCTAGGATTCTTCTCCTGTATCATTCAGTTTCTGCCCATCCATCTTCACAACAAAGTTTCTAGTTCTTCGCTTCCCTATTAGTTGCTCCTTTTGAAAATCATCTAAACTTTTTTTGGTTGGTTATAAGGTATTGAGATGCTCGTGGTTGGATAATTGTTACGAATAATTTTGGGAAGTAGATTTGGACTAGATTTTCAGTGGGAAAGAAAGATTCAGAGAGACAGGAATATCTTTGATAATATCTTCGTTGCCTTTATTCAATAAACTTTGTGCTAATTTATAACACCTTCCAACATTAATCCAAATAACAAAAAGAACCTAATTTAGGGGGCCACGCCCACCAGTTACTGCAGGAAACCAAAACAAACATAAATATCTTGCTAACTAAATAAAAACTCTCCTAAATAAACTCTAACAACTAAGTCTCTGTTTGGTTGGGCTTATACTAGTAAAGCTTTTATCAGTAGAGCCTTTTCTGTAGATCTTTTCTAAGAAGAACTTTTCTAAGAAGACATTTGACTATTTGGCTATCATTTTAAAAAGACCTTTTTTGAAATAGCTTCATACAGTAGACTGTTTGACAACATAAAAATAAAAAGTATTTTTAATTTTAACTATATTTTATTTTGTAATAAAATTAGTTATGCATATAAATATTATTTAAAGTATATTAAACAATATGCAAAGCACAATATATTAATTATTATATAATTTTAAATCATATGAAACATAAATGAAAATAGATTTAACCAAATCTTTTATATAAATTATAACATAAGTAAACTAATATCGAAAATAAATATTCGAACATATAAAAAAGTCAAATAATATTATATAAATTCCAAAATAAATATCCAAGTTGAGTAAATAGTTAAATACATAATAAATGTAAAGATAAGTTTGTGGGTATTGTGGGAATTACGTATAAAATATAAGAGCAAAAGGGACTAAAAAATATACTCATTAATTAATCTAAAAAATTTACCTAAAAAAGTGCTTTTTTTATAAGCTCCAAATTTGAGCTTCTTAAAAAGTTGTATTTTGGCTGCCAAAAAAGTCATATATATTAAATAAGTACTTTTTTATTTCACATCCAAATACCTATTTTTCTTAAAAAAAGCTTTGGTGGTGGAAAAAAATACTTATTGATCTCCTAAAAGCCCGTCCAAACAGGCACTAAGACCAGTTCACGAGACTTATCCACCAAGAAAAACAAGTCCCACACGCCTGCATGTTCTTCCTATAGCCTCTTACGTGCCATGTAACCTTAGTGGGCCCTTAACCACGTAAATAGCCCCATGCATGAGCCATGCCACCACATGCACGTAACAATAACCAAAGTGTATACACAAACGCACACCATATGTTTGTATACTTGCTAGAGTGAGACTTTTTTTCCTTAGTTATGGGCTTCTACTTTTGGATTGGAAGCCTTCTACTTAAAATCTTCTTTCTAATCTTTTTTACTTTATGGAACTTTCCTGCTTTAAATTTCGCTGCTTTGCTATTGATTGAACTCATATGTTGATACTTTTAAGTTTGGCTGTTGTTCAATACTTGGTAATTGTGTGGAGTTGATCCTTGCTGCTATATTGCCTCTTCTGTATGGTGTTTGAATCTCTATATCTTTTTCAGGCTAATGACTCATTATCTGATTTCTTTCCATGTATTTATGTTATTTTTAGTTTTTTGACAGGGTGGTAACCAATTAGTACCTTCCATTACGTTAACAAATGGGTAAGAAAAAACCGCATGAACAAGATCAAACAATGGGTGAGCTTGGTACCTTGATAGAGGAAAACCATGGCAAAGAGTCATTAATCGGAAGTGTTTCTTCTAATGATGAATATAAGGAGAAGAAGAGGAAGAAGATGATGATTGGTGATGATAGCGATAACTCTGCCTCCTTTAGTGCTAGTCAAAATAAGTTCGTTAACTTGGATGGTGGTTAAAATGTTGAAGGAGAGAAAAATGAATATGAGGAGAAGAAGAAGTGGAAGAAGAAGATTACGGGTGTTAGTGATACTGTTGCTCTATTTAATCCTAGTCAGAGTGAGCCTGTTGATGTGGACAGTAGTTCAAATGTTGAAGTACAGAAAACTGAATATGATGAGAAAAAGAGAAGGAAGAAAAAGAAGATAGGTGGTCTTAATGACAGTGCTGCTGCATTTAGTGCTAGTCAGAATGAGGTTGTGAACTTAGAGGGTAAGAGAAATGAACATAAGGAGAAGAACAGGAATAAGAAGATAGCTAGTGTTAGTGGTAGTGCTGCTGCATTAACTGCTGGCCAGAATAAGAATGTGAATTTAAAGGGTAGCTGCATTAACTGTTGGTCAGAATGAGAATGTAAATTTAGAAGGTAGCTTAAGTATTGAAGAAGACAGAAATGGATATAAGGAGAAGAAAAGAAAGAAGAAAATAGGTAGTGTTAGTGATAGTGTTGCTTTATTGAGTGCTAGTCAAAACAATTTTGTGAAATTAGAGGGTCATCCAAGTGTTGAAAAAGAGAAAAATGAAGTGAAGAGCAACTACAGAAAAAAAAAGAAAATTGGAACATATAACTGGAAGTGATTCTGGTGATAGGATAACAGAAGAGAACATGGATGGTGGAGATAAGGTTGAGAAGAAAAAGGACAAGTTGATGAAAAATGGCTCGGAAAAAAAAGGTAGCCATGGACAAAAAGCTGCTCTTGACTCTACTGATTTATCAAAGAAACCTACATTTGAAAGAAAATCTAAACGAGTGAGTTTTTCCTTCATCGGGTGGTCCAAGTAATAGAAAGGTTATTCAAGAAGATGGGCTAGTTAGAGGCAAGCATTACTCACCTGAGGAGGATGAGATGATCAAAGCGGCTATTATGAATTATATTGATAGTCACTAGTTGGGTGAAGATGGTCTTGAAATGGTGTTGCATAATAAAAAGTACCCTAAAGTCATTGTTGGAAGGAAATTGCAGCAGCCTTACCCTGGAGGCCACATTCGAGCACATATTGCCGAACCCATGTCTTGTTTGAAAGAGGTGATAAGTGTCCCTGAACAGAAGAAGAGCTTGAAATGACACATAAATTTTATGAAAAAAATGGGTCTGATAGGAGAACATTAGCTGATGCACTTGGTAGACATTGTATTCATGTAAAGGATGCTTGGCATCGGGTTAAATTGCCCAACAAGAATAAAGGAATTTGGTCCCAAGATGAGTACCAGACTTTATTTGATTTAATGAACTTGGATCTGCGCATGAAGGCTTTTGCAGAAAGGAAATCCAAGCATGGAATGCTGAGGGATAACATATGTTAGACTGCGATCAATAACAAGTTGGGAACAAGAGCACAAGCTCTCTGCTGCCAAAAATGGTATGATCAGTTGACATCACCAATGGTGAAAGAGGGGAAATGGTTTGATACAGATGAAATTGGTGATCGAGCTCTATAACCAGGGTGCTTGTTGCATGGAAGATGTTGACTGGGACAATCTTCTGGAGCATAAATCTGGAGATCTGTGCTGAAAGAGATGGAATGAAATGGTCAGGCACGTAGGTGAACACAAGAATAAAGCAGGTTGATTTACTCATGGATCGATACTCTCCTGATGTGCTTGAAGCAAGAGAGATTCGGTTAGCCAATTCAAACCATCTTTATGTATGATCCATTCAAATACACTTATGTTGTAGTCACATTGCTCTCTGATTAAGTTAAGCAACAATACGAGCCATGGTATAAGAAACATCACAAATTTTCAAACCTTTAGATTTTCTCATTAAACTCAAATGTCTTTACGTGTTGTTGGACTTAGCATAATTTAGTTGTGTCGATCATCTTTGATTTTCATTCAAATCTTGTCCGTGGTTGAAAATTTTCATCAATATGCATTGGTACGTGACAAACTCTCAATTTTTCATCGACATTGTCATTTGTCTCGCATACTTGTAGGACATTATCTTATTCACTCATCAACGGTCATCTTCATATTAAATTACACGCTAAACATTGATTAAAACTTAGTAACACTTATATAATTCTATGCAAATACTTATTGGAAAAATATTAGTTAGTACTTCACATGATGTGATGAGATGTGAGATTAATTTATATTGCACCATTAATTATTTAATTAATTTTTATAAAAGTTTTATCACACTGTATTTTAATCATATAGTCTCCATGGTATTACATCCTTTATTTTAATACTATCGAATTACATCATATTCAATTACATCCAACTTACCTGACTTACTATGCATGCTACTTCATTAGTATCCATATATATAGTTCTACCTAGCTAAGAAAGTCAAGTAAAAGCTAAGAAAGTCAAGTAAAAGTTACTAATATCATACTTTAATGTAATTCAGAATAGTTTATCTTTCACATAAATCAGAAATAGATTTATTTGAATATATTGCGCAAAAATCTCAGAAAGAAGAGTATAAATAAGGCCACAGTTTTTAATATTGTTAAATTATTGTTTTTTTTGTTTTTGGGTTAACGTCAGAGTGAACATGTCCCTCCCATTTTATAACTGTCTGAACATCCCATGTCTATTCCTCGTACTTCGCCAACTCTTCCTCTCTGCCGTTTCTTTCCTCCGTAGACAAAAAAAGCCATTTACTGCCTCCAAATCCTGTGGTCTACGTCTTTCAAGTCCAGTCTTTTTGCTTGCTCATTTGGTTAATCAACCACCTGGGCATCTTCAAACTTGATGAACAAAGTTTTTGTTATGAGCAATCACATTCATTTCTAACCTCGTATTCGGGTCTGTATAGCTTTTTGGACACCGATATGAACAGAGAGAATGTTAATGCGTATCGTTGTTTTCTCTCTGCATCGTTCTTTGTTGCTTTCTTTGGGTTGGTGTTATTGCCACAATATGTCTCTTGCCAAGATGCTCAAGACTACGTTAACAATCCTGCTGCTGAACAGTTGGTATCGCATATGGTCGATGTTGGTCTGTCAAATATTATCTCCGTCTTCAAGGACGATATTAGCAAATACTTAGGTTTCTGCATAACGGACGTGTGTGTATACGGATAATCACTACCCTTTTGATGTTTTGATTGGTTTCTCAAAATGGGGTTACATGCTTTTTCTCTGGACTACAGGGATGCAGATTGGCAAAGAGCATTCAATTTCTCCAGGGACCCACAATTCATAACCCAATGCGCTAGGAAAACCAAAGGTACAGAATGATTTAAAATTATGCTTTTTGGCTAGTTTTGCACGTTTTGAGAGTGGAGGTTCCTAGCATCCACAGAAGAATGGATTTTCAAGTTATATGGGAGCAGAAAACTTGGTTCAGTACAAGTTCTGAAAGTTTTATTTACAATACAAGCTCTTGACGACCAAATGAGTTTCTTCAAGTCATCACATTATATTTGACGTTTCTTTTGATAATTTGTTGGTCAGGTGATATGCCTCAGCGTTTATGTACAGCTGCAGAAATAAAATTCTACATAAGTAGTTTCTCTTTGAATGCTAAAAAAAGAGCCAACTACTTGCAGCTTAACAAGAACTGCAATTTGAGCTCATGGGTCTCTGGATGTGAGCCTGGATGGGCTTGCACTGTTGGTAAAGGAGTGAAAACTGAACTGAAAAGTACGAAAGAAATACCTGTTAGAACTACTGAATGTGCACCTTGTTGCGAAGGTTTCTTTTGTCCTCACGGCCTAACTTGCATGCTGCGTGAGTACCTGGAAACTCTTTTGTGCTTTACATCAATATTATCAGGAACAGGAACCTCTTCTCTCAGTGACTCCACCATCTCAATTGTCCTAGTTCTCGTTAGCATAGATTACCTAGGACTATATAGATTGTGTTTCTGACATGCGCTTCTGCAAAACTTGAACTCAGGAACATGATGCTGTTCTTATTCCGTGACAAAGTAGTACATTGAGTTCATTGCCTAGCTTTAAAGAGCGAAGGCTTATATTCTATTTTACTTGTTAACATTTGCTATGTTGCAACTACAGCATGTCCATTGGGTGCTTACTGCCCACTTTCAAAGTTGAATGAAATGACTGGTGTATGTGACCCGTAAGTCCATTCCTGTTTTGCACATCATGACTTGAATTACTGTTGTTCGAGATACATAATTATTTATTGGCAGCAATACGTTGCAGATACCAATATCAGTTGCCTTCTGGGAGGCCAAACCATACCTGTGGTGGAGCAGATACTTGGGCTGATGTAGCGAGTACTAGTGAGGTATTCTGTTCAGCAGGATCATACTGTCCGTCTACTACCCAAAAAATTCCTTGCAGTAGGGGGTATTGATAATTATCCCATAACTTCCATCACTTGCATATGAACTTACAAAAAACAGCTTTTTCTTTGTTGTTGCATGCCATTCAGATTCTCTCCTTCTGCCAACATCTTGATCATCCGTTTGTTTCCTTTCTCAAGTTTGTTACGGCGATATGTTCTCAGTCTCCTTATCACTTACGCATCTACCCTTTTTCCGTTTCAGACATTACTGCAGAACGGGTTCTATATCACAAAAAGGTTAGTAAAAGTCCTAATTTCATGCCTTTACATTTCGTTTCAAAACATGAGAGAAAGGATTGAGAACATCGACACCATAGGGATGAAGGAAATTAAAAAGAATATCAATTTTTCATGTAATTGGTTTGAAACAAAATAATAAAGCTAATCCCCGCTAGTTCAGCAGTTTGTAATCCTTAATCGTGATAGTGCAGGATGCTTTAAAATGGCAACTTGTACACCTCAATCAAGTAATCAGAATATCACAGCATATGGCGTCTTGGTTTTTGTAAGTGATAAATTCAATGTAGTTACAGATGATAGCTTGCTTGAAATGTTTATAGATTGCAGAAACTTTCTATCAGATTCAGTTAGTTGTTTGATTTCGTTGGAAAATGAAGTTGATATTGAATAATTAGATGCATTTACTGCATACCTGACACAAGTGCTTTAACATCTAAACTCTTCATGTAGGCTGGGATAAGTTTCCTGCTCATCATAATTTACAACTGTTCTGATCAAGTTATTGCAACTCGAGAACAAAAACAAGCACAGACCAGGGAGAAAGCAGTTCAAGAAGTAAGAGAAACGGTACAAGCACGTGAAAAATGGAAATCTGCAAAAGACATTGCCAAGAAGCATGCAATAGATATTCACTCTCAATTATCACGTACTTTCTCTCGCGCGAGATCTAAAAGGGAACAACAAAAGGGAACATCATTGTCTGGGTCAAGCTCAGCAGCAACGGGAACGATAAAGGACAACCGTAACCTCACAAGGATGCTGCACGAAATTGAGGCTAATCCTGAGAGTTCTGAAGGCTTCAATTTGGAGATTGGAGATAAAAATATCAAAAAGAATGCACTAAAGGGTAACAAGTTGCATACTCAGAGCCAAATGTTTAGGTATGCATATGGGCAAATTGAGAGGGAAAAAGCCTTTCAGGAGCAGAACAAGAACTTGACCTTCTCAGGGGTGATTTCCATGGCTAATGATATTGAAATCAGGAAGAGGCCTCCAATTGAGGTGGCTTTTAAGGATCTAACCCTCACTTTGAAAGGTAAAAACAAACATCTTCTAAAATGTGTTACTGGGAAATTATCACCTGGCCGAGTGTCTGCAGTCATGGGTCCTTCTGGTGCTGGGAAAACCACATTTCTTTCTGCTTTGTCTGGAAAAGGAAGTGGATGCACCGTTACTGGTATGGTTCTTGTAAATGGGAAGCCGGATCCAATCCATTCATACAAGAAAATTATTGGTTTTGTGCCTCAAGATGATATTGTGCATGGGAACTTGACTGTGGAGGAGAATCTCTGGTTTAGCGCTAGATGCAGGTAAGCGCTTCTAAATCCTAACTTCCAAATGACTTTTTAAGTATCTACATCTGTTTAAGAAGTTAAGAAGAAATTGGTTTTGCATAGTTTTCTTGACAATTTGAAGCCGTTTCAATAGCTGCCAACAGCTTGTAACTTCAGTTGACCTATCCTGACAATCTCATCTGCCTGGCACTTGGTACACCCAAATAGTAGTTGCTTGTGCATATTTCATTTTCTTTTGATTAAAATAGTTTTCGTTGGAGTTAACTGCAGACTGTCTGCTGATCTTCCAAAGCAAGAAAAGATTCTAGTTGTTGAAAGAGTGATCGAGTCACTGGGGCTCCAGGCGGTGCGCTATTCTCTTGTTGGGACAGTGGAGAAGCGGGGAATATCTGGGGGTCAAAGAAAACGAGTAAATGTCGGTCTTGAAATGGTTATGGAGCCTTCACTGCTGATATTAGATGAGCCCACATCAGGGCTTGACAGTTCGTCCTCTCAGTCACTGCTTAGAGCTCTTCGACGTGAAGCTCTCGAAGGAGTGAACATTTGCACGGTCGTTCACCAACCAAGGTTCTCACTTTCGTTTCAACTTCAACTTGCACTGATTTTCTTTTTTTGGCCAATATATTCCACCATTCTTCCGCATCTGCTTGACATTCTGAGTACTTCCCTGTTTTTCCCTTGGTTTCTTTTCATTCTCGGACTGCTCCAGCTATGCGTTGTTCAAGATGTTTGATGATTTAATACTTCTAGCCAAGGGTGGCTTGACAGTGTATCATGGACCGGTAAAGAAAGTTGAAGAATATTTTAAAGGGCTCGGGATTACAGTGCCCGAGCGTGCGAATCCTCCAGATCACTTCATTGACATTTTGGAGGGCATAGTGAAACCAACCTCTGGAATCGGCTACAAAGAACTTCCCATCAGGTGGATGCTTCACAATGGCTACCCAGTTCCTGCGGATATGTTGCAGGATGCTGAACAGCTGGGAGCATCAAGTGATAATTCAGCTGATGGAGGAAGGCCAAGTGATGCTGGATCGCAAGAAGAATCTTTTGCAGGAGAGTTATGGCAGGATGTCAGGTCCAACGTGGAGACTAAAAAAGATAATTTTCAATACAAGTTCTTGAATGCTGGTGATTTATCTGGACGGAGAACTCCTGGTATCCTTCTACAGTACAAATATTTCCTCGGAAGGTAAGCACAATCTCATTACTTTCATGTTTATTCTTGCCCAGTCCTGCAAGGAAATAGTTTCATAAGGTATTTCCAACCATGCGAACTTCAAGTGTTTAAACTATCAGGACATGTACTCTCTAGAGGAGAATTTTGCTCGCGACTGTTCCTCTTGACCAAGATGCCTTCATTATTATCTGAAAAGAAAAATCCTTAACCTTCCGTTTCAGGATTGGTAAGCAGAGGCTGCGAGAAGCAAGGACACAGGCAGTAGATTATTTGATTTTGTTGCTAGCTGGAATCTGTTTAGGCACATTAGCTAAAGTGAGAGACGAAAATTTTGGGGTGTCCGGTTACACATACACCGTTATTGCAGTTTGTAAGTAAAATCCTCTACAATATTACAGATGCCATGGTTTCCTTTAGGAACTAGATTTATGTTTCTGAAAGTTTGGGATTTCCAGGTGACTTACCTGGGTTTCTATCGGGTGCTGGTAACTTTTGATTGCCCCTAAAGGACGTTAATGTAACACAAGATGCTCAGCTAGATTTGTTAATGAAGTAACCTTCCACATAAGGTTTTCTCACCAGTATCAACATTTGATTGACTACAGCTCTCCTGTGCAAGATTGCTGCAATGAGATCGTTTGCCCTGGACAAACTCCATTACTGGAGAGAAAGTAGTTCTGGTATTAGCAGCATGGCTTACTTTCTTGCTAAAGACACAATTGATCATTTCAACACAATTGTCAAGCCACTTGTGTATCTGTCCATGTTCTACTTCTTCAACAATCCAAGATCAAGTGTGACCGACAATTATGTAGTTTTACTATGTCTGGTGTACTGTGTTACTGGCATAGCTTATGCATTGGCTATTTGCCTTGAACCTGGTCCTGCACAATTGGTAAGCATTTGGAGCAGCATTCACTTTATAATTAGTAGCTCAACAATGTCAATTATCAATGAATCTCATATAGAAACGGCACTCGTGCTTATTTGCATCAATTTCTTTCCATTTCACTTACAGCACATCTTCTGTGTTATCAGTGGTCTGTGCTTCTTCCTGTTGTCTTAACTCTGATAGCAATCCAGAAAGATGATGGCAATTTTATGGAACTCATTTCTGGATTATGCTACAGTAAATGGGCATTGGAAGCATTTGTCATATCAAATGCTAAAAGGTTAGCTTATTATACACCCTCTTCTTTACTGAACCAACTTATCCTGTTTCAGTCTTAATCTCTTGCAGATATTACGGAGTGTGGCTGATAACAAGGTGTGGCTCACTTCTGAGTGCTGGTTATGATCTCAATGATTGGTATCTTTGCTTACTCTTGCTCTTCATAACTGGTATACTTGGTCGCATCCTCGCCTTCACCTTAATGATCATTTACCAAAAGAAGTAGATTCAACATCTCCAACTTTTTTCTGCACAAAAATAGATTAATCATAGACGTTGAAGTTATTGAAGGAAAGGTATGATTCTAGTTGAGCTGGGACAGCTCAAAATTCATTCTCCTGTGTAAACATATGAAAGAAAACTTGATGTTTTGTGTACAGTGATTATTTTCATTCTAATCTACCCGGATGAGATGAGAAATAAATAGAAACTCATGGAACAAGGCACCAGGATCATCTTCTGTGTGTGTGTGTTTCGACAGATTGTTAATATACAAGTGCATTATTGAATTAATGAGCAGGAAATGAAACATAAACATGTTAGTGATTCTGCTATTCAGTTGAAGATTTAGTCTCAGGAAGAAGGTTTACTGCCCGATGTATTTGAACCAGTTCAACCAATTTAAGTGTCGCTGGATTTTGTGTGCACAACACATTTTGCACTCTACTCTCTGTACAAAAAATATCTGTATCTGATAATTAATCATCTTAAGTGCAAGTGTCGCAGACAAACTGCAGCTATACGTATTATAATTTCAAGAGTAAAGCCAGTTCAAGTAAAACCAGTTCGTTCACAATCTAAAATGTGAGTCAAAAGTCACTGTCATCTCCACGGTCTTGGAGTACATGGTTATTTGCTATCGATAAGATTTTGTATTCATATAATGCATGATATAGAAGATAGTCCTGCATAATACCATTGAAACATTAGAACTTTATGACTGCCATAGGTTAAATGTTAATCATGCTCCTTTCAAGTATGAAGGGTACAGTAACTCAGAAATACAACAAAAGATTCCCAGTCACAATCAAGATATGCATTTTGACTCCAAAAAATCAACTGAAAAGACAAATCCTGATCTAGTGATAAGAACTACATGTATTAGAAAAGAAAAACTCTGATCTAATAATATTGAAGGATGACCATTAAAAGCTCATGTTACAACATTGCTCAACAGGGGAGCGAACAAGACCACTTTTAAGTTTCCCTGTATTGGATTGCCAATAATAAAAAACTTCTGTTGCATGTCCCACATGATTTCTCCGCTTGACTGGATTAATCGGGGCGATTCCATCTTCCTCCGATCAAACTTGACTGATCTGTGAGTTCTAAAACACAGACGGAAGAATGTCTAAAAAGGAACAGTTTTCTGATGAGGCAGATTACCTGATAATGTCAGTATCCCAAAAGTAGGTTTATCTCCAAAGTAACTCGCCCATAAATTTGAGAGCTGGAACACCTGTTATCTCTACATCAAACAAGGGTGATTGAATTGTGCTCAAACTGCCAAGTTCTGGATCTTTCTGGATGATATCTAGTGCTTGATTCTGATCCTGCAAAATCCACGAAGCTGATGCTGAATCTTTGATAACAAAAAACAAGGCTAATTGTCTTGTTGAGAATGATTTGACAACTGGATTGTCAAATTGATAACCTTTTGAAACTGGATAGAGAAGTTTTCATGAAAGCCAAATACTTAAAGTAGTGACTATCAGGCCATGAACATAAGAAACAGTTTTGCATGTTTAGAAAATATCAGATGCACCTTCCTCTTCATTTCACAGAACTTGCAATTCGATGCAGATGGAGGTAGAATTTGATTTACAATAAGCCTCTGGACAGGAACGCCTTCCTTCCTCAAGGATGCAAGCAACCTCGATGATTCATGTGCTGCCATAACCTTGAGAGGTTCATAAAACAAAATCAAATTGAGTTGTGAGAAGTTAATATTATCTGCAATATAAAGTTGCTCGGTGTGAACATAAAGCCCTAATAGGGGATTCCAAGTCTATTGAATTTGTTCTGTAAAATAGCTTCAGCTACAAGTAAATCATTGAAGCTATGACAAGATAATTGACCAATCTAGAAGAATAAGTTCCATTCCAACAGCTTTAATTTTGAAATGCATCCAAGGTAATACTGTATTGCATGCACGTGTGGGTGATGTGATTGAAATGATTGTTTACATCCAAGCTATTGGCAGAATGTTATCAAGAAGGAGGGTTTAGATAAACTAAAAAATCACAAGAATAATATAGGCCATTTCCATAATATTTCTAGATCACTTCACTGCCCGGATGTCATATTTTGCTAAAGCTCAAAAAAATGTTTGAGCTGATTTCTCAGTGAAGTTCTCATCCATTCCATTCTACAATTAGAAAATATTAGTTCTTTTTGTTTTCTTCAAAAAGAACAGTTCTTAAGTTGTTTCCTAAGGGGTAAAAAGTGTACAGAGCATAAAACAATATCAGTTGATAGTAAAAGCCACAGTTTAAGGGCACGGACAGGAATTGGAGAAACAAGCAGGATACAAAGATCAGAGTGCATTTCGTTATTTTATGAGTTGCTACCCAAGATAGAAAAAGAATACTAACTTCTTAGAGTATTACCGTTGGAATAGTCACTATTATAAACTCAGTCGTGTGTGAGTCACGAAAAAGATCCCGCACTTTTGCCATCCTCTCTCTCAATTGCTCCAGTTTGTGAGACTAAAAAGTTCACAACTAAAATACTAAGATCTTGACAATGCTCACTAATTTACGAAAATCAACCTCCATACTTACATTATCCTGTTGTGCATCCTGTTTTCCGAGTAGTGACCTCATAGCAGAAGTTGCTGATGCCAATTTCTCCTTCAGCTGGTTGGAAATTGATTAGAGACCATATGAGAAAGACTGAACAGTCAACCATCGTAAAACAAAAAAGTAGTAGACATCTGCAACTAGCTATCCACCCATGGTAGCATTACAAAGTGAAAAATAGACTGCCCTGTGGTAAGAAATGATGGAAAATATGATGGTGTAAATAAATTTTGAACATGCTCACCATGGCTACACTCTTCTGGGAGTTAACTTTTAATGCTTAACAAAAGAGTTTCACCACCATTATGAAGAAGCTATATTCAAAATCAGCAAATATACTTCTGGGTTTGGATTTACCTTCATTAGTTTACCTATTGATGCGTCCAAAAAGTCAGGGAGGGAAAGAAGTCGAAGAGTGTGACCCTATAAAGCAACTCATTACTCATGGAGGGAAATTATCTGCTGAATTTGAATAATGAAAAAGCAAGAAGATATTCACTAACTGTTGGTGCTGTATCAAACACTATCCGGGTGAAACTACTGTATGCTTGGGATTCAACAAATTGCATAACCTGTAAAGACACTACATGATTAGAAAATATATCCAAAAATATCTCTACAAAGGAGCAGTACTGTTCCATGCCTGAGAAATTGCAATAGCCTCATCAAAACCGGGCGGAGGAGTGTCCAACAATGCTTCCAGTTTCAGTTCCCCTAACTACAACAGATTGAAAATGAAAAGTAAATTATCAAGACTATCATAGTAAATAAGGAGAAAAACAAAAGACCACACACTCTGAAGAGAATAGGAAAACATCCTAAGTACTGGCATAGGCAAGAAGACAATGTACTCAAACGTAATTTCTCTGCATCTCTAAACAAAAACTAAACTGAGCGTATACAGGACCTAAAATCTACTTACATGATAATACCAACATGTAGAGTGAGAAACGAGAATTATTACCTCCAAATGCAGGGGAGATGATTAACTTTGATGAGATCATACCAAATAATTAGCATGTAACTAACCTGATCAGCAAGCGTTCCCAAGCCAAGGCCATACATGAAGTCTTTGACCCCAGTTCCCCCAGTCTTTTGACTGGCAGCTCGAAATTCTTCTTTAGCTTTCTCAGGGTTTACCTGTCACAACGCTAAATATTAAGCATGGATCAAATAGTGCTGAAACAAAAGACCATTTCTGTGCAATATGTCGTCCAAGCATATACCTCAAGAGCAAATAAAGGAGATTCCATCCCTTCAACAGGTACAAGTGTTCCTCCCGTCAAATCCTGGAAAGATTGAGATATTAGTCACAATGGTTGAAACTCAGACATGTATACAAAAAGCAACAAAAGTGAATGATACCTGAGCAAACGAATCGCTCAACGAGTGGGCAGGATCTGTTGAGACTACTATGGTAGGATGACCATGGTTAGCAAATTTCACAGCAAGGGCCGCTGCGCAGCTTGTTTTTCCAACACCTCCTTTCCCACCTAACATGTAATACTTCCTATGGCTCCCAGAAACCATTTCATCAAAGCCCACAACAGCTTCAGCAGGAGTCGTTATTGATCTCGCTTCACAAAGAAAAGAAAATAACTTTAAAGTGGAAACTTTGTTTCAAGTACACATTAAATGTTGGTGATGTTTCACAAGGACATGTCCTAAGAAATCATACAAAAATGTGAAAGAGCTCGTAATATCAAGAGGAGCTTCCTCCCACAGGACCTATTATAGGCAAGTAAGTACATGATTCCAGTTAAGACTTCTAGAATCAGCAAATACATTGCCTTCAAACTTAGTAGGAACTATATTTTTTGAGAACTATAATAAGTAAAATTTCTCCTTTTGAACTTTTCAACATTGATCATTGTGATTGTTCATTAAAAAAATACAAATATTTTTCAACAAGAAGAAGATTTAAGATACAGGAAGAAACAGAATGCTGATTCAAACTAATACAATGATGGGGTTACCAAGGAAAAGAGGCCTTTAAAGGGGTTTCTATGGATTGGAGGCATAAAAAGAGAAACTTGTCAACTAAACAGCAAATGTTATTGAAAATTTTCCTTCCCAACTTTTTAACATTGATCGATGTGATATTTCCGTAGTACGAATTTCCAAATAGAAGTTCTGCAGATACAGGAAACAACAGAATACTGTGTCAAAGTGCAAAAATGATTGTGTTACCATAGAAGGGATGATGTTTAAAGGGTTTTCCATGATTTGGAGGCACAAAAAGTGGAATGATTTTTTGCGTTTTGGCAACCCGACGAAACAAAGCCGCAATGGCCATGCGACTAAGATTCTTTTAACTTGCAGAGGCAAAAACACAGTTCTTTTGTCAGTTCGTGAAAGGTAAGGAAACGAGTTTATGAGGGGGTGAAGAACTAGGATATACTGGGTGGAGAGGCAAGGAGAAGCTTTATCACTTATCAGTGCTTCCCAACGAGCTCCGCGGTTTTAGCTAGGGTTTTAGAAAATACAACTGAAAATATGACGATCAAGAAAACGGACGTTCTAGAATTCAAAATTATTTTGCAATGATTTCTCAAAAATTCACTGAAAATGTGAGAAAATTATAGATGATTTATTATAATAATATAAAATTATAAATAATATTTATAATAATAATTATTCAACACTAATATAGAATCTAACAAATCCAGTCGCTCAAAAAATGTCACTTTCGGTGGAGGGGCAACGCGAGAGATAGGGCGAGGAAGATGATCTACAACCAAAACACCACTGCTAAGGCCATCTCCAACCAACACGTTACACATCAATGGTGTGTTGGCGTGTTAAATTCTGGACACCATTTTAATGCAATGAATAGTAATATATTAAATTTAGTTATTATTTTAATGCGTTATTATTTATGCACTAAAAATTGTAAAATATTATCTTTCTAGGTATTTTTTTATGTTCTTCTCACAATTTAATTTATTTATATAATTTATTAAGTAATTAAACTTAAATTATATATTATTTTATACAAAATATATCATTTATAAAGATCTCATCGAGATATTTAAAATGACACTAATATTAAATATAATATCAAATTTATTTTTAATATTTATTTATAATTCTTATTTATAAGTGTTATAAATTCATTAATAAAATATTTTAAGAATAAAAAGTAAATTTGATAAATTTGAAATAAAAGGTACATAAATTTAAACCACAACATTAATTTAAAAAATTAAAACTCAACGAAAATGTTTGAAATTACAACCAGACTAAAATAAATTACAATTACCACCAGACTCGAGATTACAATCAAACTAAAATTACAACAATCAAATTGAAAATAAAACTAAAGCACTCGATAATATTAATTTAACATAAATAATTAATAACTTGGAAGGTCATCCTCGTTTCATCCAAAATCAAAATATTAGCTAAAGCCACTAAATGAGCTAACTCCTCCTTAAGGTTCTCTTTGTTCAGCTCTTTTTACCTAAATTTTTATTTGTTCATTTTTGAAAGCCTCATGCATCACTGGATCTTTGATGGAATCCAGATCTTTGCATAAAATTTTTTTATCTTCCCGTCTTTGTCGTAGATCTAATTTTTTACCTCATTTTGAGCTCGTAACAACTGAAGTTCATAATTTTTTTTAGAAGATGTTGACTTTCACGAAACATTCCTTTGATTTTTTTATGGACATTAAAAGTTTTTTCATTTCCTCATTTTGTTCCTTTTTTATTTTTTCTTTCTTCCTCCCAATAGGACGATCAGCTTCATCATTTCTTTTAGGAAATTTATCTTTAACTTCAAAATCATTATTTAAATCAATACAAAATGACGATGATCCTATTGACTTATCTGATTTTTGGGATTCGAAAGGTGACATTTCATTCTACTTGGATCGTTTTCGATGACTTGATGCTTTCTCTTCATTAGTATCAGCATATTTCTTCATATTTTTTAGGATTGGCCATATATGATCAAATTTGAAATCTTTTTGAAATTTTGGATCTTGAATGAGTAAATCTTTTGCTTTCTCGAACTGCAAGACAACAATGTAACTTAAGTTAGACTTTAGGGTATAAATCAAACGTATTTCAATTCATACAAAGAAAATAAATAAATAAATAAAGAACTTACAATATATTATTCAAAAGCACCACTTGAATTCAAGTTTTCAATTTGTCGAACACATTATCTGAATTTTCCAATAGCTATCATTATGGTATGCCATCGACCTTGTAAAGATCTCCAAGATCAAATAGTGGTGATATGATTCGGCAGCATTTGATGGTACTCAGTTGTGATACGAGACCAAAACTGAGTTATAGATTGATCTCTACCAGTGACTGGGTCTTATGAAACATTGAGATATATATGGCACAAGACTCGATCTTCTTCAGACTTCGAGAGGTATTTGAAGGCTTTACACCAAACTTTGAGCTTGTTATTTTGCAGATAGGTTTCAAAGAGTGCTATAGTTTAGGATTTCAAAGAGTGTTATATGAAATGAGAGTTTCAGTTTAGTATAACAAATTAACTATTTATAGAGATGTTGTGGAAAAGATAAGAATACCAATGAACGGTTGAGATGAATGCAGTCTAATCCAACAGTTGGGAAGAGATCGAGTTAGAATTTTTTGCAGAGATTCCTTATCTTATCTTGATATTATGTGGAAAGGATAAGAATACTAATGAACAGTTGAGATGAATGCAATCTAATACAACGGTTAGGAAGAGATAAAGTTAGATTTTTTACAGAGATTCTTTATCTTGTCTTAGATATTGTGTGGAAAAGATAAGAATGTAAATGAATGATTGAGATGAATGTAATCTAATCCAACGGTTGCGAAGAGATAGAGTTCGATTTTTTGCTGAGATTCCTTATCTTGTATTGCATATTGTGTGGAAAAGATAAGAATAACAATGAACGGTTGGGATAAATACAATTTAATCCAACGGTTGGGAAGAGATAGAGTTAGATTTTTAGCAGAAATTCCTTATCTTGTTTTAGATATTGTGTAGAAAAGATAAGAATACCAATGAACGGTTGAGATGAATGCAATCTAATCCAAAGGTTGGGAAAAGAGAGATAGATTTTTTATAGAGATTCCTTATCTTATCTTGGATATTGTGTGGAAAAGATAAGAATACCAATAAACGGTTGAGATGAATGCAATCTAATCCAACAGATAGGAAGAGATAGAGTTAGATTTTTTGCAGAAATTCCTCATCTTATCTTGGATATTGTGTGGATAGGATAGGAATACTAATGAACGGTTGAGATGAATGCAATCTAATCCAACAGTTGGGATAAGATAGAGTTAGATTTTTTTGCTGATATTCCTTATCTTGTCTTAGATTATTTACTATACAAGGGAATGAATCACTAGCAGATTCTTCTTTGAACCCTTCACCATATTTATCTACAAACTATGAGTAGTACTAATGCTAGTACTTCTCATATATCATCCTCATCTTCATCCTCATCGGAGGATAAATTGGATCTCACTTCTGCAATATTAGCACAAAATAATGTGTTACTACTGCATATACCAATAACAACCTTGCAATGGATTATTATATGAAAAATATAGTGAACCAGCCAAAGCACAAAGGCTCAATCCTTGGTCATAGAGTAATTTATTGTGACCGTGTTGCAGCAGATCAAAGACTATGAGATGATTATTTGCAAAAAATCCAAGATATAATACAGCAATGCTTTGCAGGCGATTTCGAATGAGTCGGAATTTATTCCTACGACTTGTTGGTGCTATTGAAGGTCATGACGACTACTTTATGCAACAGAGAGATGGATGTGGTAAAGTAGGATTGTCTAGTTTACAAAAACTAACATCATCATTTTGAATGTTAGCGTATGGTGTATTAGCTGATTCAATTGACGAATACATTAAAATTGGATAATCAACTACAATTGAAAGTACAAAAAGGTTTTGTCGAGCCATTGTGGAGGTCTTTGGACAATGTTATCTAAGAGCACCGGATGCTAATGATGTTGCAAGACTACTTAAAATTAATGAAGAACGTAGTTTTCCAAGGATGCTATGGAGCTTAAATTGCATGCACTAGACATGGCAAAATTATCCAACGGCTTAGGCAAGGACAATATAGTGGACGTAGTGGATTCCCAACTATTATTCTTGAGATTGTAGCTGATTATGATTTGTGGATATGACATGCACACTTTGGTTTGCCAAGTTCAAATATGACATCAATGTGTTGGAGGCATCTCACTTGTTCGTAAACCTTGCCAAAGGTATAGCACCTTCTGCTCATTATGTTATTCGAGAAAAAGTGTATGACACTGGATATTATTTAGCTGATAGTATTTTTCCAAAATGGTCTACCTTAGTACAAACCATTCATGATCCCCAAGGCTCAAAAAAGAAGTTATTTGCAAAGATGCAAGAAGCATGTAAGAAAGATGTCGAGCGTGTATTTGGAGTTTTCCCTTCACAATTTGCAATTATCAAAGAACCGGCACGTTTTTGAAAAAAAAGTCTATATTACATGATATTATGTCAGCATAATTATAATGCACAATATGATCATTGAGCATGAACATGATACTTAAGCGACATACAAGATTGGAGCGAAATGCTGGCCCCTAAAATTAATATTAAATAGAGATGATACAATTATTTTTCAAGAATTCCTTACCATACATAAGCAAATTAAAGATAAAGAAGCTCATTATGAACTTCATAATATATTAATTAAACATTTGTAAGAACGATATGGTAATTCAAAAAATTATAAGTTAAGTGTGCAATAAAAATATTATACTTGTGTATGTTATTAATTTGTTGTTGCAATAATATTAATTATATATGATAAATAACCAGACTAACATATGTTATAATAATTAGTTAATTAATTATGTTAATTTATTAAGAATAATAATTTTATTTTAATTTTTATAAATAAATAAATAAAAATTATTGTATAAATATACATTAATTTAGTTAATAACTAAATTATTGTGAAATATTCTTTGAGAATAATTGATCACCAAATTTGGTGTGGAAATTTGGTGTGGAGTAGATAAAGTAACGCCAAATTTGGTGTGGAGTAGAATCTTAAAATATTTTCTTACTTTTACGCTAAATTTGCTGTAAAATTTGAATAGTTAGAGATGGCCTTACCACTACGATAATGATCTCTGCTGTACTACTACCATACGAGACACAGAATGAGGCGTCGAGATAGCTTACCAGAAGAAGAGAAAAAAACTACTACATGGTTATGTTGTTACGGTTCTGTGTTTCACAAACTAACTTGAATCAATCAGACATCGTCTCGCGTATTAACATAAAATGTCTGCTCGCTGTATTGTTAAATATACAGACACACATGTGAATGTGTGGTCACAGGAATCTGCTGGGCACCCACTCGTTTACCCTCAGTGGAAGGCTATAAAACTCGTCATTTCTAGCATCTCCCTTCCTCCGCTGGAAAGATTTTAACCATGGAACTCCTCTGTCGTTTACACAGCGCCTTGCATCGATTGTATTGTCAAGAACTGTTGCGACGATGATTGCCACGCTCGGAGGTGATGAGAAAATTGTGTTCAATATGTCATTGAACTGCAGGTCACAATGCATACACCACATGTGAGAACGATGGAAAAGCCAGTCGAAACGTACAATTTTACAGTTGATATTTGCAAATTGATTGTTTAGAACCATGTTTTATTAGATCAACTAAAACCAAGAATCTTAACGGTTGATTGAAGCATTCGGTGTTAAATGCATGGTAGACGTAGAAAAGAAAAAATGGGCAATCAAAGCATGATGTTTATATGCAACTTACCCATCCACCGCCAGTTCCCACAGGTCCATGTCCATCACGGGTGGTGTTGCTGACAAAATATTGAGGGATTGATATTGCAAGGAACAAAGACAGGCCCAGAACATAGTGATTTCTCAAGGAGTTGTTGTTTGCAAACTGTATAAACGAAATACCGATAGCAGCTGCCCAACAGGAAAACAGAACCAAGGTCTTGGATTATGTAATCATTCTTGTAGAATAATGTCTCAATGATAAAAATAGAATCACTCACCCACAATGCCAAATGAAACGCAGTATATGGCAGCAAATATTGGAAGAGGAATAGATGCAAAGAAGGCCCCAAACTTTCCTGAGAATATGCAAGACATAGCATAATCAACTCAAAAATATGCACTCCTGCCGATTATATTGAACAATTAATAACTGATACAAATACAAACCAAATATAGAGAAGAAGATCATGAAACCAGTTGATATCTGCACCACTCTTCGGCTGCCTACGTGTGTTAATCCAAGAAGACCCACGTTTTCACTGCAATATCATTCATGTCAGTCAACAAAATGACTTCTCAATTCTGGTGTGGATCTTTTGCATTTTTTAAATCTGTTTTTACCACAATAACAGATAAAATGATTGTATTTCCATTCTATGGTAGCAGCAATGCACAAGACAAGCTAACTTAGATCTTGGACATTTGTAAGACATCTAATTCTAGCTAAAAGATGTTTGACGTAGAATAGCTTTGCTGCATTGTTGGAAGTGAAGAAACTTAAGCCCAAAGTAGACTTCGCCAGGGCACTTTTTTCCTTACACAGATGCAGTGGTACCGACAGCGGCTCCGAAGATCCCATCAAGCAGTAAGCTAATACCCTAATTACCAAAAAAAATGGTCACACCTCTAAGTTGTCAAAACATCCACAACTTCCTAACATCTGTTTAACTGCAGGCATACAACTAATCAAGCTGGAATAGAATAAAGAAATATATGGCATTGAACGGACCTGCAGACCTATACTTCTGCTGAGGACATGTGATGGAGGATATGTAGCACCTGCAAGCCGAGCAGCAGCAATAAACGTTCCAGTTGACTGCAGTGGAAGTTTGAGGATTAGTCAAGAAAACAAAATAGAACAATTTGTTAAATCCATGAATAAATGATAACGGAATATAACATCTATAATCATAAGTTACTGGATGCCCAGTCAAAACTTAAGCAGTATGTTCAGGTTTGCAAAAACATCCAGATGTATAATTAAAAATGATTTATGAAATTATATAACAAAAGTTTGAAAGAAAGAATGAACCTCCGCAGATGTTACAAGTGCGGCCCCCATCACTCCAAAGACATGGCTTGCTCTAAATATGGGAGCACCCCACTGAAATGGGTATGGAACTCTAACCCTGAAAAACAAGAAAGCATGTCAGAGAAAATAACAATTTCAGCATATCTCAACACCATGTGAACAGAAAAGACTAGTGCTTCTGGCAATACCATGGAGCAGAAGATATCAGAAAAGATTGATCTGTGCGGCAACTTTGTTTAGTTAATGGTGAAACACTATTATAAGCACCGGCAGCAGTGAGGATGGCAGCAAAAGCCCATACAATCCCGATACACAAGAGTATGCCAAACTTTTCAAGTACTGGACGGCCCCTTTCGTGGAAATACTTTAAGTACTGCCATAAACACACAAATCTTCGTTACTGTATTGGAGACCAAAATAATCATAACCTAAAAAGATAAATTACCTGGCAAATGACAAGAAGAATCAGCATAGGTAGGCCAATTTCCACACAATTTGCAAGCTGCATTATGAAGTTTCAACAAAAATACTTCTTTTAATTAGCTTTCAAAAGCAACAAGTATTAAATTAAAGCCCTCAGTAAGAATAACTACCAGTGGAAAACCTCTCATGAAGAGACCAAGACCAACCACAGATACCACTGGCACGACAACAATAGGAGTAAAAAACCTGAAAGGAGTAACCTTAAGCATTACAAAAAGGGAACTAATGTAACATTCTTACGCAAAAGAGAGGAGAGTGACAATAAAATCTAAACAAAATGAGCACAACAAATACAGACTAGAGAATAGAATAAGTACCTGGTCAAATGGCCCCAAAGTTGACCATACCCAAGAATGATGTTGACAAAGGAAGAAACTATAAGTGATCCTTGAATAGTCCTCATAGTGTGGGAAAATCTCTACAACAACCAAACTCATTCTAATAAGAATCTAAAGCAGGTAAAAAGATTCAAACCATGTCGGAAGAAAGTTCGTATTTCACAATCTAAAGTTTACAGAATATGCAACGAACCATGCATATGGATATAAAATAAACTACCAAAATGCAGAACACACAATAAGTCATGTACAAGAATATTGTTCGAATTTCAGTTATATCAAGTACTTCATACCTCACTATCATCAGCAAAGTTCTCATCAGACAAATCCTTGATTATTGACAATACAGGTAGAGTGTAAGCAACTGATGCACTCATCACTGTGGGCAGCCTTGTTCCTATCAATGTTTGAAGCAATGTATTCAGTCCCGTCATAAACAGCAGAGTTTGAATAACACGAGCTTTGTCCCCCTTCCGCAATAAACACCAATTCAAATAAATAATAAGCAATGACCAATAATTTGCAGTTGACAAGGAAATTCAGAAGATGAACAAAGCTTACATGATCACCTCCCATTTGAGGCACAAGACCACTGGCAATCAAGACTATGGTTCCAAGCATCACAATGTAATGTTGGAAAGCTAGAAGAAACATCTCAGCTGCGAAATTGAATTGCTTTCTTAGTTAGTTGCATAACGAGAATAAGATAATAATAAATAACATAACATATGCAATCCTTGAACTTCATAATTGATCCATGCAATTCAAAAGAAAATAATCATATATGAAATACAGGTACAAACTATCGCAAATTAAAGAGAATTTGAACCAACTTACAATTTACAAGACATTAATGAGCAAACCGAAATGGGGAAAGTTATGCAAAATAATACTCTCTTACATTTTTTACTCTATTCACTTGAAATTATCATTAGACTAGTAACTATAAAAGCTATTTATTAAATTATATTTATCATATGTAAGGTTGGAATCATAAGATTTCGACATCTTCAAATTATCATTTTCTTCCAAATCTTTAAATATTCGTTTTTTCCCCACAAGTAGCTCACTAATGTAAGCCTTTTTACATTATAGACGTTTATAAACTGCATAAAGATGATTTGATATGCAACAAAATTGTTGTTATTAAAATAATAATAATAATCCATTTCTCGATTGAATGTTATGATCCAAGATTCGCATCCAGGTGGTGATTTATTACCTAATTCACACCAAAATATATATAAAAGAGAAATAATCAAAATCAACCACCAAGTAGCAGCCCCACTAGAGACGCAGACAGGCATAAAGTAGAATATCTCCTCTCATGCCTAGCCACTAGAATACTAGGCTAAAAGCATCCACCTTTAGCACAAAAACCTCAAACTTTAACAGGCTTTAGCAGAATCGAATAAACCCAAATTAGAACCAATAGAAAGATACTAATTAAACTACAGAAACCGAATCATGGTAAGTACGGAACATATGAAAAGTGAGAGGGAGGGAGGGAGAGACTGACGCCAAGCGGGGTTAGAATGGATGCAATACTGAAGCTGGAGAAGTTGCTCGGCCGGAGTCCAGATGGGCCCTTTTGACAAGGCCAAATTAGGCGGCGGAGGTGGTGGTGCCGCCGCAGCTGGCGGTGGTGCCGTTTCCCCCATGTTGTTTCCTCGCTTAGTCTTACCTCACTAAGTCACGACTTAAGCTAAGTGGAAGAGTTGGTTAAAAAGCTAAGTGGAAGAGTAACTACGGATAGGAAGTACAAACTCAAACCTCTTCACTACTCTTAGATATATTAAACTACCGCTTTAAATCACCGACAGAACTAGAGGGCGGCACAAGGGAGTTCCTCGAAAAAGCACAAATAAATAAATTAATCAGAACTGCCTTCACTCGGACGACGCAGCAGGATCAAAAATAACCCAAAAAGAGAAGAACCCAAATAAAATAAACAGCTCAGGATGGTAACACGCAGAGTAAAGGACAAGTCTTTTGTAGTTTTTATTAGTTATATACGATAGAAGGAATGAGGAGAGAACATGCAAGCGAGTGTGAGATTTGAGACACAGTACAAGATTAAGATTAAGCAATAAGAGAAAAACAGAGTGCGAGTGTCTGCAGTGTTGAGTTATCGTAAGATTGCGTAAGTTAAGGTTATCGTGTTCCGAGGAAGAGGTTACAGTAGAAGCGTGTCGAAGCCATTTTCATCTTGTCCTCTCCATTTTACGGTTGTGCCCTCTATAACACACTTTTTTTGTGAGTTCTGACACTCCTGACAAGGCGGGTAATTATGATCCTAACCGTGTCAAAATGATAACCGTATTATTATATGGAAAAGATTTTTACTGTTTCGCTTTAACTTTGGAAAATAAATATCACAAACAACAGTTTTATACAATATTTTAAAAATTGAATAACTTATAAAATTAAAGATTTAAAATTAAAAGATTCAATCTCTAAGAAATTTTTCTTAGTTATTTCAAATAATTTAATTTTTAATTAAAAATTGTTAAATAAAATTAAATAATTTATTTTAATTTATAATAAATTATTAATTTATAAAAATTAACTAATTAATTAAAAAATTGATAAATTTAACAATAAAATTATTAATATAAAATTAAAATTTTTACTAAAATTTTAAATTTTTTTACATTCAACTAAAGTTGAGTTGAATTTTTTAATGATAAGTTTTATAAAAGTATTTTAAAAACGAAAAGAGATGTATAATTACTGCAGCCATGACTCTATTCCCTATTTCCAACAGTTACGAGGTTTCGGCTAAATATTGGCGGTTTATTAGACATCTTTTTTTAAATTAGTTATTTAATATTAGTTGTTAATATATAAAATAACTTATGTGTTATTATTTTTTAAAAATTATAAGAGTATGAATATTATATTTCTTGCGTTAAATATTCTTATAAGAATTTAAATTTAGATATTTAATTTTACAAAAATTAAGCTTATAATTTTAATAAAAAACATAATAATAATAATAATAATAATAATCCAACGTTAAATTCTCTATCAATATGAATTATGCAGCGAGCTACATCATATTAATATTTTTATATAATATGTATGAATTTTATTATTTAATAAATTTAAAATATCTATAATTATAGTATGACACAGATACGATGTATATCATAATTCAAAAATTATGAAAAGAAGGTATAATTGATTTTTTACCAATTAATTTTTGGCTGATCATCCAAAAAGCTCCTCTTATGAAGCTTTTAAAAATCAGTTCATTGAAGTTAAATAACCTAACCAATAAGTTATTCACCAAACATATCAATAACTTTTTAAAATGGTCAAAAAGCTAAGTTTTAGTCAATAAGCTAAAAAACAACTGATAAATTGTTTGTCAAACACCTCAATTATAAAATAAATTTGCTTAATTTTGTAATTATAATTTGAATTTTAAAAAGTGACAATTGCTTTAAAATTTTAAATTAATAAAAATTTGAGCATTTAATTGTTACTTTTTAAATTTCGAGTTATAATTATAAAATTGAGCAAAATTTGAGGATTGTTTTTGTAATTAACCCTATTATAAATGTTGTTGTGAGAAATAAAAATTTAAGAATTTTTTATATTTTGGTAAAATTTAAGAGTGTTATCTTTGGAAAAAATTAATAAATTATGATTTAAACATAATAATTTCTATATTATAAATTTATATTCGAAATGGTTAAAGAGAACCAGTAAGAGTAAACACAAAATCGAGTACTGGTCGTAGAAGTTTAGAAGAAAGCATCTTTTTGAGTCAAATTGCATAACATTATGCAACAAGGATGAACTTGTTCGATAGAACCTATTGAGAGATCAGTATTGTTATCACCAATCTTACTTACTGACAAAACAGGAAGTACCCATTTTACAATCTTTCTTCTTGGTGTCTTTCTAACCAGGAAAATCAAGCTTCTTAACCTATTTTTAGGCTGCTAGCTCAGCTTCACGAGTGACGTATGAGTTTGAGATAGAGTAAGTCCGAGAGACCCGCAAACTCGTGTACTGATTGGGAAGCTCAGGAATAGGTTTCCGCTTATGTCATAAAAAGTGTTTCTTTTTGTCTTCTAAATGCTTTCCCTTCCAGTCCTTTTACAAAGGAAAACAAAGAGAAACAAGTGGAGATGTTTTGCTTACGTTTGAATTAATGCGAATTGGCAATAGCGATAGGCTCGAGGAAGATGGCTTGCATGTCTGTAAAAGTGCTGACGTAACAAACAGGCAATGAGGCCGTGGCACGTCTCAGGCTCACCGGAAATGTGGTGAGACTGACACCTCAAATTCAATCAAACACTCGGACGAATTATAAAGCATTGTTCATTGACCATGAGACACCGTGATTTTCAGTTCATGAAAGGTTCAAGAAGCAGAAGATTGCCAAGTATTTTCAACAGCCATATACAGCTTGCAAAGGGAAGAAACGAGAGAAGGATGTAGCTTCAAATTTCTATAATTGGACACAAATGTGCGTCAGTACAGTTGAATGAGAACAATATGTGAACAAAATTGCCAGCATTTGCAGAATTAGGTTGCAACTGAGCAACCTTGACAGCAAAAACAAGCCACCAAAATGCCAAGTACAGCTCCAGCAAGGACTTGGGATGGAGTATGACCAAGAAGTTCTTTGAGCTTTCTTTGACTGATAGGATGCCCTTGAAACAGGTCCTCAATTATCACATTAAGAACCTATAGTCCATGAACATAGGATTCAGCTTCCGGAAATGTCAAATGTAATTTCCAGGCTACCACATATTTGGAAGAAGAAACCGAACCATCTCATAGAAAGAGTTAAAGCTGAAACTGCTGTTGAATAAGTCTAACAATAAGTAGTATTATACCCTTAGACAGCGAAAGAACTAATCAGAGTATTTGACTGAAAGCCAGAAGCAATGAACCACAAGATGCAATGGTCAATCAGAAGCTCGCTTTTGGCTCACTCCCAAGTGTATTTGCATGACAGGGTATGACTGATATATTACAAGACATTTCATAGGAAATGCAGCATGTCTAAAAGCAATCAACCATGGATGGTTCTAATTTCCACTAACAAACTTGAGCCATGACTCAGAATTTGCTTCACCATATTAAATATGAGAGCTTGCGATTTAGCCTTCTAATTAAGTATCATATTTAATCAGGGTCGATAAGTATTGAAAGTCAAGTTGCAATTAATTAAACCTCTAGTGAACTACAGGGCTTCCAACTGTGTTACAATCATAATGACAATTCTAGCCAATCGTTGTATGTTTGCACGAAACAACATCCATAACGGGTAGCAATCTGCTGATACAAATCTTCCAAGTGTAAACAGATGTAATGTTAGGCTCCGTGCTTAATGATTGGAATCCGCACTAAACGACAGAATACTGCTAGAGCCCCAAAGAAGCAAAGCTTACAAACAATCCAACTGGCAGATGCTAAATGACTAAGACTTCAAATCTAAATTTATCAGATAAAGTTGCAATGTGTCAAAGGGACTCTAAAGTTCACAATTAGGAACATTTTACTGCGTTGGCTTTGGTTATAGCACAAAGAATGTAGAACAATCTGTTTCTCAACAACTCTAGAACCCACCTATTGCAAATCTATCTAAATTCCAAAGAAGAAGAAAACTAAATTACTTAATGACCATCTGGTGAAGAGATAGCTTAGGAGTCATTCCTCTTCCTCGTACTGCTTTTTTCACATTATCCATCAAATAGACTATGTACAGTGTGATCACATGAAGATAAGTTGGTTTAAGTTTCTAATGGAAAAGGCTTATAAATACTCCTGAAACGATCTCTACACTTGAGTCATCTAGGCAGGGAATAAAAATCAAACACTCAGTAGACATGAGGACTATCTAAAATCCTTTGGCAAAGGAAAAATGTAATCACCATTATATCCTCAATCTATCATCAACCATAGAAAACCAAATACCCATCTGAGCAATCAGTCATAATTCTCTTACTTCAACAAACCAGGACTCACTGGAATTAGCATACCAACAGACACAGAATCGTTAAGATACTAACCACACTAAGAAAAAGGTAATAACTTGTGCAAAATAATAATAAGACATTGCCTATTAAAACCAAACACAGACAACCTGCGAAGAAAACGAAATTTAATGCCTCACCTCAGCTTGCATACCCGCATGTCGTCTGACGCCGATTGCATCGTACATAACTATAAGACTAAACCCCAAACAAACCGGAAATAAGGAGTCTGCCACTCCATGACAAAGCGCAACTGACGTTGTCAAAGCTGTGCACAAAGCGGAGTGTGAGGATGGCATCCCTCCAGAGGCAAAAAGTATTCTCAAATCCCATTTCTTCTCAATAAAGAAGTTCAAAACTACTTTTATCGATTGCGCGATAAACCAAGACAACAAAGCCGATATAAACGTTGGGTTCGCGGCCAATGTCGCTACGAACGGACTTATCCTGTGCTTAGCGTTTGATGTTACGCTTAACAAAGCCGACCCAAAAGACCCGTTTTGCAAGTGATTTCCACCGTATTGGTTCACTGCCTTAACTGATTTGTCACTGTAGGCCTGCCATCTCGATACCCACTTTTTGCCTTGCGATGAAACTAATCCCTTCATCGAACCCCAGAACGAGTTCATCGAAAATCTGTAGACACGGCATGTTGGGTTTCGAGTTTTGGGCTTTCTATAACAGGGACAGACGAATGAAAGTTGTGCGTTGCAGAGAAGTTTAGTTCTGGGACTGGGAAGCAGAGAGTTGAAGGAGAGAGACTTAAAAGAAGGGTTCTTGAGTGTTAAAGAATCCATGGAAGTGAAAGACTGCGTTGGAATTCAGACAGCATTTCAAGGGAAGAGTCCAGAGTCAGAGAGACAAGTAAAGAAGATGCTGTTGTTGCGAATGCTTCGCAAGGATTCGCTCTATGGTCCTGTTATTTAACTTGTGGTGGAGATAGAAAAAGAGGCCCTGATAGATCCTTCAAATAACGACGATGCCATGAATTCAACTTTGTAGGGGAAGGAATATGCTTATTATGGTTCCATATCCACGGGCTCGTGCTGGAGTGTCGCTATTCTAGTGACCACTGGATCAAGGTGGACATGGAAATAAGCCCAAGAGAATAGGACTTAGGTTTATAAATCTTGGATATGGACAGGGTATAGATATTATGATATCCAACTCCATCTTTGTAAAATCATAGAATAGAAAAGAGAGCAAACTTAATGATGTTATCCAACTTCCCAAGTTGCTAATTAATGGGTAAGTTGAAGCCTAATGGTGAGATTAATAGGTTTAAGGCCCGGTTAGTGGCCAAGGATTATAACCAGGTTGCAAGGGTTGATTACACCGATAGTTTCTTACCAGTGGCCAAGGTTGTCACCGTGCGGATTTTGTTTGCCCTTCTGCTGCTAAAGGTTGGCCCTTACACCAACTAGATATTAATAATGCTTTCCTCCATGGTTTCTTGGATGAGGAGGTCTATATGCTTCCCCCTGAAGGGTATTCCAAGGCGGCACCGCATGAGGTTTGTCAGTTGAAGAAGTCGTTATACGGCCTTAAGCAGGCTTCTCGGCAGTGGAATGCTAAGTTGACTCTCCGACGTCAACGTTACGGCTTTCAACAGTCTCAACATGATCACTGTCTATTTACTTTCCGGAATGCTACTTGTTTTTTGCTTATTTTGGTCTATGTGGATGATATGCTCTTAACAGGTGATTCCGAGGAGGAGATTCAGAAGGTGAAAACTTTTCTGGATAATACTTTCACTATTAAGGATCTTTTTCATGCTAAGTATTTCTTGGGTCTTGAGATCGCGCATTCGACTCACGGCATGTATATTAATCAACGCAAATATGTGTTGGATTTGATTAGATCCGCCGGTTTAATGATTTGTAAACCGGTGTCCACTCCTTTACAGAAGGGGTTAATTTTGGCCGCGTCGGATGGTTCCCTACTTGGTGATCCTCAACCATACCGCCAGCTGATTGGGCGATTATTATATTTAGGGTATACACGCCCGGATATTACGTTTGTTGTTCATTAGCTTAGTCAGTTCGTCCATGCGCCGACGGAGGTTCACTGGCAAGCGGCTCTCCATGTTTTTCGTTATCTGAAAGGTTGTCCGTCACTGGCATTATTTTATCCTGCTAATCAATCTTTTGTTCTTCAGGCATTTTGTGATGCGGATTGGGGGGCTTGCCGTGATACTCACCGATCTGTGTCTGGGTTTTGTATTTTTCTAGGTTCTTCGTTAATTTCCTGGAAGTCCAAGAAGCAAGCTACTGTGTCTAAGTCTTCGGCGAAAGCAGAGTATCGGAGCATGAGTTTGGTGGTTTGTGAACTTCTTTGGATTTCTTACATTTTGCGGGATATTCGGATCCCTGTTCCTCTTCCTATTTCTGTGTTTTGTGACAATCAGGCGGCAATCCACATTGCTGCCAATCCGGTATTCCATGAGCGGACCAAGCATCTGGACATCGACTTCCATATCGTTCGCGAGCAGCTGAAACAGGGGTTTCTCTCCTTGCTTCACACATCTTCGTCTACCCAACTTGCCGACATTTTTACTAAGTCCCTTTCTGCTCCTGCTTTCCATGGATTTCTTGTCAAGTTGGGCTTGTGTGATTTCTTACACACTCCAACTTGAGGGGGGGATGAAGGAATTATTTAATTACGATAGTTTACGTTAGCTTCGTTATCGTTACTGTTAAGTGTACAGTTATTTCGTTAGATGGTTAGAGAGCAGTTTATTTTTCAGCAGTGTATATAAATCAAAGACTCTTCTCGATAGATAATAAATACACAAAAAGTTTCTGCATTCTCTGTTTCTTCATACAATAGGAGTTTGTTCACACCGAAACCACTTATTCCAACTACAGACATCACCATGCATATAGAAAGCAATACTGGTTAGTCGTCGATCAGAAGGGACTTGATAAAATTAAAACAATGTTCTACTTGGAACAATTAGTTGAGTGGATTTGTGCCGTCGAAAAAAGAAAGCTGTAACTTGGGAGGCTTGATAGATAAAGAAGTGGAAGATGGTAAAGGGGATGAAAGGGATGGACTTGCAAGTGTGAGAATGTGACCAATATGTGGTGGTTGAACAGAAGCGTCGACAGGTAAAGATGTGGCAGAAGTAGGAGGTGGGTTCCAGAGCCGTTCCTATAGTTTATAGGCCCTGGGCGAAATTAAAAAAAAGGCCTCAATAAATCGACAATATACTTAAGTTTACATATTTGTATGAAACATAAACGAAATTTAAAGAAAGGCCTCAATAAATCGACAATATACTTATGTTTACATATTT
>JANKOD010000192.1:6571260-6591547 GCA_026284645.1 Erythroxylum acuminatum
TTCTTCGGTCCATCTCGCTTGGGCTTCTGGCTGTCGGCCCAAGTGAGATAGTCTTCTGCAATACGTTCTACGTCAGTAGATCACCCGGCAACACATTTAGCGAAGCAAGGACCAATGACGACTTTCAGCTATTCCTCCTGACACAAAGCAGGCTTTCAACATCAGCCCTCTCAACTACCGAAGGAAGACCGCATGATAGTAGCTGAAGTTCTCATCATTTAATCCAGTATAGCAGATCAGTTGGGAAGTTGTTCACGGTCCCAGTTAGTTTGAATGATTGTTAGTCTCAGTTAAGATCTATGTTCTTGAGTTTACTGTTGTTTGTTTAAGCCATTAGGCCCACGTGGGAGCATTGTTTCTGTCAGGTTGTAAAGTGCATCGGTGCCATTAGGGAAGGATTTTCTGGTTGATCTTATCAGATTAGGGGTTCTCCTTGATTGGTTTGAGATGAGTTTAAGAACTATCTCTACCCTTGTACATATCCTTTTTGTTTTATTAATCTTATTCCTGATTTACCAAAAAAAAAAAGTTGGTGGTGGGCAATTGTTTTGGTTACAGGAATAAACGATAATGATTTAAAAATAGATGAGCCAAGAAAAATCTAACTGCTATTGAGACTTCTAGGTAGAGGAAAAACTAATATCTCTAATACCATAAGAAAAAGGATAACTTTAGCTTAGCCTTTCATTAATATTAACCACACAAAATATATAAGGTTTTATGTAAAGATAAGTATATGACAAACTTAAAAATATCAACCATAATCACCTGCTAGCTTAACTTTATTATAACTTCACGCTTGGCTTTTTTCTTGCATTTCTGCTCGTGCTCAGTAGCTTTTATGGTTGAGGTTCCATTTAACTTTTATTCTCAAGAAAATGAAGATGATAAGTACAAGAATGATCAGACTAGGAGCCAGAGCTAATCCTAGGATGAGTTTTAGCATCTAGGAATTGTTTATATTGAAAAAAAAGAAAGAATTTTGACTTTGAATCTCTCCCATTAAGAATCGATATCATTCATCATATAAGAATTGTACGGTTACAGATCTAAGAAACAGAGAAATAAGGATTAAGTGGAGTCTAAAAGGTTGCAAGAGATAGTCTTAAGGAAGATACAATTCAAGTTTGTACGAAAATATATTTGTAAGAACAAGACAAGAAGAAAGAAATAGAATTGGACTTTGTGTTCTCGAATACGATATCTAAGTTCAATTTTTGAGTGTGAAAGAGAGGGTAAAAAGTTAAAAGCTCTTTTGTGGGAAAATAAAAAAAAAATCGATTGCACTGAATTAGTGAAGAGTTACAAAACACAATTCCACCAGACAATCAATGGGACGTTACACTTTGTCCGGGCGCCATAGACAACCTGGGATACAAATTTACTACTTCCCGTAAGACCAGGAGCATTCGTCTCCTGAACGACATATGCTTCATATGCAGATAGGCAGCTTTACTGCCGAGAGCCAGAGGCAAAATCACAAGGGTGGATTGTTTCTACGTTGAGTCATTGGCGGAATCTCATCTCGACTTACGTTGAGTCTCAAGTGTACATAATCGGAGACATTATGATGGGATCCACTGCATGCATCGAGGATGGTCGAATTTGGGATTTTCCCTTCATCAACATACAATTAACTATATAGAATTAAATTAAGTGCATGAAGGAGAAGACTCCAAACTTTATATGACCTAGGATAATTGAAAATTAGGAATCTTCTCAATTTTTAGAGAATTTAAGTTAAACACGTTATAATTAAGTTAATTGTAATGAACTAATTAAATTAATTTTATTAAGAATTAAAAATAAGTCACATTAATATTAATGTGATACATAATGAATGGATAGTTAACTTTGTCTAATTTTTTGTCTATTCAAGATTTATTTCAAATTTTTTATAAATATTAAAATTTGTTTTAAATGCTTCAAAATATTAGAGCTGAACTTATATTTTAATAAAAATATTAAAATCTGTTTTACGCTTTTTTCCTTTTAATTTTCATTAAACATTCCAATGATAATACGTGTCAAAGTGCTTTGAGTTGCACTAAGTTCATGCGAAGAAGTTATTCTTTATTCGGAACATAGTCAATTAAACAGGTATAAGATTTATTCCTTACCTCACTTTCTCGGATAACAAGTAAAAACCAATTCTCATGGAAGCAACAACAGGAAAAAGTCTCCACAATTTAATGAAATGTTTATGTTAAGATTTGTGTTACAATATCTGATTAATTAATTTTGAGCATTATTTGTAATTTGTCATAATTCGTTATTTGAGGAATATGATTATGATAAGTATATTCTACTATCTTATGTGAAATTCCTGAAGATAAAGTTTATTTTGGTTAAAATCCTAGCGAAGATAGTATTTAATTGTGATAAAATCACTATATTTTAATGAAGATAATGTGTAGATTTTTTTATAATTTTAGGACTATCTTTAACAGCCTATTTTTGGTAATTCTATCCATCTAAGGCAACTGAATTTTTGAGTATGCTATCAACATTGGACAGCTGTGTTTTTTTTACCTGTTGTGTGAAGTTTTGGGGTTATATTGTTACTATTTTTGTGTGAAAAACGACTAGCATATGATGACTTGGTAGCTGTATTTTCAGTTATTTCAGTAATCTATTGCTGTTGTGTACAATAAGAAAATACTAGGACTTTTGAACAGCTGCTTGATCAGTATTTTGAAAGGAAAATGTACATATTATTTGTTGGGTGTGCAGTTGTGTTTGTATGGCATTTCAGTGACGAAACTTTTGCTCGATTGATAGTTATTGATACTGTTGTGTACGAGGACTGATCGTGACTCTTCTCAATAATTCATAGCAGATATTATTCTTCCACTCCCCACACTTTCAACAAATGAAACTTCATATTTAAGGGAGTTATTTTTATCTCAAGTGTTCTCTTCGTTTGTGTTTTTATTGTCGCAATCACTTGAGTGTTTAATTTTCATTTTTAGTATCAAACATTGTTGTGAAAATCTTATGTTGAGGTAAGCAAGAGGTAGTCATTTTATTGGAAGTTATTTACTTTCACAACTTGTGAGGACGAGGGATAGTGTCAAGAGTTGAGTCGGCTCTGTAATGTCTTGAGTAAAACTATTATTGTTCCTTAATGAAAGTGATTAAGCTGGGTGAGAGTCCTGTAGACCTAGACAAGGTGTGTTGAACTATGTTACCAAAATTTGGGTGTTGATTCGTTTATTTAGCGTTTAATTTTTCTTTTTTCGTTTGTGTTAGAAAATTTATAGTTGCTGACACAATTGCTTTATATCAAGCAACCATAAATATAGTTCAAAGCAACTGCGGCTGAACCAAAATTTTGCGAACTACATCCTTTCGAATTTACAGTTGGTATCAGAGCATAGGTTACCGAATCAGAATTTGGTGCATCAAGTTAGTGCAATTCGCAATTTTGACTACAAGAGAAGGAGCATCAATCACCAGGACACCGTTGTTAGTTGGTTTAAATTATCCTGCTTGGAAATCAAGAATGAGAGTATTTATTCAAGGATAAGGAACCAAAGCATGAAATTCAATTTTGAATCGTTGGACACATCAAATGACGATTGATAAAAAGAATAAAACAGTACCTAAAGATCTATCTGAATGGAAAATGGATGAAGAATAGGAAGCACTTAATAGCTCTCTAGCAATACATGCAATTTTCAGTGTTATAAATGATGGACGTTTCAGTATGATATCAACCTGTGAATCGGCAAAAGAATCGTGGAACACTCTACAAACAATACATGAGGGATCAAAATCTGTAATAGCTTCAAAACTTCAGTTGTTGGCAACTATATTTGAAGAGATAAAGATGGATGAAAATGTCACAGAAATGCACATTCAAAAAACATGCACAAAATGTCACGAAAATGCACATTCTGTGACGTTTTTTGGAACATAACGAAAATGCACATTCAAAAAATGTGCATAAAATGTCACAAAAAGTCACATTCTGCGACATTTTTTAGAAACGTGCATAAAACGTCACGAAAATACACATTCAATCAACAAAATCAGCTTCACTGAAGTAGTTCCTACTTCCACTGCGCTCCAGAGATGCTTTGCCATCACCGCTTAGCTCTCTTGATATGACTATTAATTCATTAATGCGATCAGCATAACCCGACTCTTACATACAAGAAACACTTGAGGAAGCTATAATTTTTCAAATGCCAACATCACTCAGACTTTTATCAAATTGTACAAGATTGGTGTCTATCTCATAGAGAAAAGACCGATCTACAATTTTCAAGAAGGATTCAAAGTCAAAATCGGTCTCTAAAGAGGTCAAAAATGCACGCATTCTCGTCAATCTATCCATGCTTCATCAAACTAGGAAAATCAAGAGCTATCAAAAGGGAAACAATTTATTCAAAACAAAAATGCACCCCAAATGCATAGGTTATACATCAAAAATAGATTTGCCCCCATGAGAGATTGCGTGACATTACAAACCAAGCACATCAACTTAGGAAGAAGTATTCAAATCTAAAACTCATCAAGAAGACATTGAGATCATTGCCTCCGAGAGTTATATTAAAAATTGCAGCCATTGAAGAAGATCATGATTTCAATGAATTATCTTTGGATAAGGTAATTGGGATACTTACCAACTTTGAGATTAATTTTTTGAGAGATAAGTATGAGAAGAATAAAGGGTTGGCTTTGCAAGCTGAAGTTGCTAATTCTATGAATAATTCAGGAGACGACTCCAATGAAAATGATGATATGGTGTCGCTAATAAGAAATTTTAGTAAGTGGCTAAAAATGGTGAACAAAGATAGACCTGGGTTCAAATAGCATGTTGGGAGTTCATTAAAGAATAATTTCAAATAGCAGGAAAAGGCTTAAAGAGGTGAAAGGAAAGTAAAGAAGATTCAATGCTATGAATGCTAAGGTTTTGGACATGTGCTAGCGAAATGTGCTAATACTTTTAATAAGAGAAAAGGAAGTCTTACACCAGCACTTTGAGTGAAAATGAATATGAAAGTAAATATGGCAGCGAAGAAGAAATTGTGAGTAATCATACTGCATTCGATTGCTATAATCAACAAAAGTTTAGTTGCTTCCTTAGTAGCAACCAATGAAAAAACTGACAATGAAAATATAGATGTTTCAGTTCTAAACTCAAATTCAAATTATGATAGCATTGATAACAACTCAAAATTAAAAAAGGAAGACATCTGTAAGGTCTATGAATTAATGTATGCCAAGTGGGTGAAAACGAGTAAGTTGAATGAGAAGCTAAAGAGGGAAAATTCAGTTATAAAAGACATCATTCATGATCTAGAGACGAAGTTATTGTCAACAACAAATGAACTTTATGAAATAAAGCTTAAGCTGGTCAATACCCAAAAAAGAATAAGAATGTTGAATGGTGGTATCGAGAGGTTAGATCAACTATTGCCAAAATGACTAGAACTAGTCATTTGGATAGTTGGACCTTACTACTTATAAATCCTTTAATATTTCTATGTTTGGTCAATATGGGATACTCTAACACTCCCCCTCAAATGCAACTAGTACTAGACATCCATTTATCACTTGAAATAAGTACAACGATAATCAAATCGGGTCGCTGGGATTGGATATCTAGACGAAAAATTGGAAAATTAATAATCCGGAGTAAACATGCTCTGATACCATATTAGAATTTTTAATATGGGTAAATGTAGAGTTCAATAATAAGAATTGGGCTTAAATCAACTATTGTCAAAATGACTAGAACTAGTCATTTGGATTGTTGGCTCTTATCACTTATAAACCCTTTAATATTTCCATGTTTAGTCAATATAGGATACTCTAACAGTTAATATGAAATTAGATCTAATTTTGATTAATAATAATAATTAATATCAGTTAAGGATAACTTAAGATTGGATTTAATTATAATTAGTTTTGATTTAAGTCAGTGGGAGTCACAGTATTACGTAAATTTTATGTAGTACTATGAGCTCTACATATATAATATAGAAGAAGATTACATTTTCATTTTGTAATTATACCAAAATTAAAAAATTAAAGGAGGTTTTAGGTTTCGCATATGATTATAGTTTGTATCATTTTATTAGGGGCTTCAAACTATTGTTTGTAATTACAAAAAAAATCAAGTTCATTATAATAGGAATGAACTTATTCTTCTTTAAGAGTAGGCTAGTGCTCAGGCCGTTAATATGTATTTTGTGATAAAAGCAAACACACACAAAAGGGGAGGGGGTGTGAATTGTGTGTATAAAAAAATTTCTCAAGTTCTTTCAATTTGTATAATAAACAGATCCTAGTAAAAATAGTAAGAGCCTGTCAGACGATAAAGTTTTTTTAAATGACAAGAGCTTGTTAGTCAATAGGAGCCTTTTGTGGGATAGGACCTTGCTTAAATGAAAGGAGCCTACTAAATGATAAATCATGTTAAAAAAATTTAAAAATATATAGGAGGTTCTTGTTAAAGTTTAAAGGAACCTCTTGCAAATTGAAAATAAAATAAGCCTTTTATAAAAGTGAAGGAGTCTCTTAAAAACACCACATACAAAATATAATATAGAAATTTAAAAGTTAAAGAGAGAGAGAAGAAAGACGCAGTCGATTTATAATGATTCGGCTTACAACCCAAGCCTACGTCTAGTCCCCAAACATTCAACTTGAGTGTTTCACTATAAAAACAAAGTATTAAATTTGATGAGCCTTTTCAAGCTCACAAGTACATATTTTTCAAGGTTCTCCAACCTTTCACACTTGAAGTATATAACAAGCTTTTAAAAACCTCACAAAAAAACAAAACAACAATTTCTCTCTTGAAAGAGTAATTTCACTTTCTAAAGCACAATAGTAATGATATGATGATTCTCAAGAGTATAGACGCTACTCAAAATGTTTCGACAGTCTGAATATCTTCGTTCTACTTCATAAGTGTTGTTGCTCTTTTTTAAATAGTCAATCTTTTCAACTAGCCGTTGCTTTCACATCTTTAGTCAACCGGATAGATTTAATCTTGAATAACTTGAATGTCATCTTTGTCAAAAATCTTGCAGTAATCACGGAGCTAATATATGACTTTCATAATTAGTAAGGTCATTTTGGATATATCATTTTTAATAAGGTAAGCTCATAAAGAAGGGTTTTGCAAGAAAGAAAGCGTATTTCTTATGATTTTATTTCTTTTTTGATAAATAAACCGTTAATTTTACAAGGAAATAAATTTAATTTGAATTTTGAAATTTTATATAATTATCATCAAAGTCATTAAATATAAATCTTGAGCTAACATTTTGAATTTAGTTGATACAGGGAGCAGACCCTTCCCTTATTAAATCAATCCTCAAGACTGAAAATTTCTTTTACAAAGCATTTTTTTCTTTCAAAAGTTTTGCTTTCTTGTATATAGCAAGAAGAGATATCCTTGTTATAAAAGAATAATTGTATGAAACTTATTTTGATCAAATGATATATTTTCCATGGCCAATGAGCTTGAAATTCATTGTGAGAGAGGTTTTAAAATATTCTCATGTAGCATGATTTAAATTGTTATACAAAAGCTTCTTCCTTATGTATTATAATGTCACTTTTAACATCTTTTATTATCTTACCTTCACTTTTGCAATTTTAACATTTCTAAACAAAAATAATGTGACCATATACGTAATATATTTTTCCCTTCGCAATTAACCTTTTTAAAAAGATAATTAATATTTATAAAGAATGTTTTATACATTAAAAAAATACTTGAATCTCCACCAATTTTTGACATTTATCGTCTTTTTGTTGTATACATACAAAAAGAACGTATGCAATAAAGGACAATCCACATATATATATGTATATAGACATCAGATTTGACAGCCAAGGAATTCTAGAATTTAATCTAATCAATTACGTCAAGGTTCTTAAGGATATTATTATATTACCCTAAAATCATCAACGCCTACCCACCGCCCCTTTTGCAGCCGCTTAACGTACGCCCAAGTAACATGTTCGCTTATTCAATGAAAAGATGCACATAACACATTTTGGCATAAAAAATAATATAGAATTTTAGTCATTTCTATGAGATTTTCACAACACAAATATTTGATCCTAAAATTTAGAAAATTAAAAACTCAGAAAATTTCACAAAAATAACTAAAATTTATATCATTTTTTATACCAAAATGTGTTATGTGCAATTTACAGTAATCACCTGACGTGGTTTTTTTTTTTATACCTAAATTGTATCAGAATTATTATTAATGCTAATTAATGCCTGCACACACAACAAAGTATGGTTGACTGTCAACAGGCAATTTGATACTTTCTATGCACGTTCAGAACTTTTTAAAACATATGATTTTGGAGGAAAACAACGTGACTTTACTAGTCAAACAGACTTTCTGTTTTCACACTGTAATATTTTGCCTATATATGCAGACAAGCAGTTCCCAGGGTGAAGTAACCAGATCATCATATCATTAAGCATTAACGATGGGGAAGCTATCCGTTTGCCAAGTTTTTCTTTTCACCTTCTTCATTGTCCTCCTCGTCAGTATCTTTCCCGCAACATCCACTCAAGAAGTCGGTAGGCCCTGTTGAATTTCCACGGAACCTACGATCATTAATTATTATTCTTTTCTTGTACCAACATGATCCTATATATAAGTAGCGACCTTTCTATTTCTTCTTAATATGATGATATGCAGAGGATGAGAAAGAATTTAACTATGATGTTCATAGCGAGAAGGGACCAGCAAGATGGGGAGAGATTCACCATGAATGGAGTGCTTGCAGCCACGGATCAATGCAGTCTCCGATTGACTTGCTAAATCAAAGAGTTCAAATAGTTTCTCATTTAGGAAGGCTTAATAGAAGCTACAAACCCTCCAATGGCACTCTCAGGAATAGGGGACATGATATTATGGTAAGCAAGATTCGTCAAATTGATTGTGACTAATCAAGAAACCTATTTCAGAAATTACCACCTTTTACCAAATTTCGCTGAATATACTAATTGAAATTTCATCAGTTAAAGGAGAAAGTGTTGTCGTTAAACCTACCTTAAACAATAGCAAATGTTTACTATAGCATCATGACTAACTACAGCTAGAGTTTAGTCTTAAATTCTTCAAGCCATCACGCTGTTCCAAGAGCATTGGAAATTGGTTGATGGCCGGAAGTGCTTGTAAGACCTAATGAAAGCAACTAAAAAAATAAAACCTCTGAAAAGAAATTTCAAGTTGTGCTTGTAAAGGCGACATTCTCATTTTTCAAGTGTCGTCTTTACATTCTTTTGATCATAATCCAGGATGTTAAAAATTTTCATTCTTTAAATAAACTAAAATTTGGTTGCGTATGCAGTTGAACTGGGAAGGTGAAGCAGGAAGTATACACATAAATGGAACTGATTATGTACTTAAACAGTGTCATTGGCACTCCCCTTCAGAACACACTATCAATGGCAGGAGGTGCTGTTACCTTTCTCTTATCCTACTTTCTCAGTCTTATACTATACATATTAGAAGAGCCTTATATTTACATAAATTAAATCCTTCACCTGAAAATGGAGCTCAGGTTTGCTCTAGAGGCCCATATGGTTCATGAGAGCTCAGATGGAAAGGTTGCTGTGGTTGGTATTACGTACACCATAGGAAGACCAGATTCTTTCTTGTCATCTGTAAGCATACACTTATCATAAATCTCTCTTGCTCTCATTTCCCCTTCATCTTCATGGCTTTAACATGCTTGTTCTGTTCTGTGTTGTCTCAGATTTCTGATCACCTTCAAGAAGTTGCTGGCACAAAAGAAGAAGAGAAGGCGGTGGGTATCGTTGATCCAAGGCAAATCAAGATTGGCAGCAGAAAGTATTATCGATACATTGGCTCTCTCACTGTTCCTCCTTGCACTGAAAATGTTGTGTGGACCATGGTTAGGAAGGTTTGTCATGCAATTAAATCACTTGATTTCGGTCCATGTAATTTGCTTTTGATCCTGTGGAAGCTGTATGTATTTCTTGTATGTAACAAAGTTTGTTGACTTCCTTTCAGGTGAGGACTGTTACAAGACGACAAGTGAGATTGCTTCGCGTTGCGGTTCATGATGTAAGTGAAGATAGGCTAACATTACACTTTTGTCTCTCTTATGGAATGTCTGATAATGTTAGTTCTTGTGAAGACATACCTTAGCACTCAGTATAGCACAGTTTTCCCCTAGACATGTGCCCATGCAATCGCATTCAAGTTATGTAAAGACATACCTTGATAGGCAGTAGGCAATATCTATCTAAGTTTTAAATTTAATGTTTGAAATTTACTAACATGTAACATGAAATTTGAAGAAATTTAATATACTTTTATGTCCATATAAAACGACATAAAATCAAATATTAGAGAATTATAAAATGTATTTAACTAAATTATCTTGTAATTTATATCTAAAAAATGTTTGTAAAGATAGATGCATGAATATATAGGACACCAGATTATTATTTTTATATAAAGTAGATTGATTTATAGGAGTTGGTGCATTTAGATAACCATTGCGTCAATTGTCAACTTTATTCATATATGTTAATGATTGATCTTAATGCGGTTAATTAATTATTTGCAGGATTCAAATACAAACGCAAGACCCATACAACCAATAAATGGACGACACGTTAAGCTTTATAGACCACAAGATAGGGAAGACAATTAAATTTATACCCCCCAATCGGCTTATTTTAATCACAGTTTAGCGTTATAGTATTCCTTGTTACTTTACATGGTGGGTTACATATTGTATACATTATTGATTGAGGGAGTAGTTTGGATTTGATCGCATTTCAAATCGTCGTCTACAGCATGCATTCTATTCCATTGTTCTTATAATTAAAATATTATTCACAGTTACGTTAAACCCCTTTTCCATATCTAATTTTGCTCTCCTCTTTTTTCTTTCTTGAATGCATAAGAACGCTCTTCATCAGTCAATGATTGTCCTTGGGCAACGTTAAATGGGAAGAAAAGTGATGAAGGCAAGGAACAGAATTCTGCAATCGGAGTGATTCACTGAAACTTTAATCTTCATCATATCGATAAATATAAATATATTAATCCTACTTAAAGATAATGAGGGTGGTCAAAGATCTTCGAATCCCGTAAGGTGATCACGTGTAACGGTAAATAAAAAAAGAAAATGATTCGATCACCTGTTGCTTTGGAATTGTCTCATCTTGGTCGAGTGAATTAGAGATTGTCTAAAATTCCGAGTATTAAGAGCAGTGTATCCGATATAACTTAAAAAATTCGTAACGTCCTCTTTTTTCTTTCCACGTCACTTAAATTCACAGGTCAAATGAAAACTTCTAAAACTTCCTACACATGTGGCTGTCAGTAGATCACGCAGGCTGAGGGATTAGACGTTGTAGAATTCTTTCTATCAAATCAAAATTTGCTAAAAGAAAGCTCTGGACCAATCAGCAACGTATTTATAGACATCTTTCTGATGGCAGACAACACTTGCGAATTTCTTTACTCTTAATACTTCGGCGTGGTTGATCTCGAATCTCTACAATCACGCAAAGGTTAGTGGTTTAATGTGGTCAAATATTTTTGGGGTTTCTTGATAATTCCTGTGACTTTGGCGAAATAAAAGTTTATTTGATGATAAATTCTCCTAGTTAGTCGCTAGTAAGGCTATTATTCTAGATTAGACGGCTTGGTTTGTGAAAACAAGTACGGTTACTTCTCGAGCTGCTGTTGGTCATGGAGCTAGTAGCTTTCGGCATATTGGTTGGGCCAAACCGAGTGAGGGATGGATTAGGTTGAACAAGGATGGGACGAAGCAAACGTTAAGTCGGACTACTTCTACCGATGGTCTCCTTCACGATAGTTCTGGTGTTTGGTTGGGAGGGTTCATTATCTTGACTAAGCAGCAGCGTATTTACAGACATCTTTCTGATGATGACAACCCTTGCGGATTTCTTTAGTCTTAATACTTCGGCGTGGCTGATCTCGAATCTCTACAATCACGCAAAGGTTAGTGGTTTAATGGGTCAATTATTTTTGGGGTTTCTTGCTGGTTCCTGTGACTTTGGCGAAATAAAAGTTTATTTGATGATGAATTCTCCTAGCTAGTCGCTAGCAAGGCTGTTGTTCTAGATTAGATGGCTTGGGTTGTGAAAACAAGCATGGTTACTTCTCAAGCTGCTGTTGGTCATGGCGCTAGTAGCTTTAGGCATATTGGTTGGGCCAAACCGAGTGAGGGATGGATCAGGTTGAACAAGGATGGGGCGAAGCAAATGTCAAGTCGGACTACTTCTGCCGGTGGTCTCCTTCACAATAGTTCTGGTGTTTTGTTGGGAGGGTTCGTTAATCATATTGGCTTTTGCTCGCCTCTGGGTGCTGAGTTATGGGGTGTTTATTCGGGGTTGAATCTGGCTTGAAATTTGGGTTATCGACGAGTTGAGTTAGAAGTTGATTCCTTGGTGGTCATTAATATTCTTTCCTCTTTAGGATCGATGTCTTCCTATACTACTTCCTTGGTGAAGGCTATCATGTTCTATTAGATGCCATGTATTTTGTGAAGTAAATCGTTGCGTTGATTAGTTGGCTTCTGCTGTGGAGTCTTTTGGCTTCGGATTTACTAGTTTGCAGTCTCCTCCTTCGGGATGTCTTGCTATCCTCTTTGAGGATATGTGTGGGGTTTTAACCCCAAGGCCAACTGTTTAGGCTTTGTTTTTATTCCTTTGTATAAAAAAAAGTTTAGGTTCAGAGCATCAATTAGATTAAAGACGACACTCTGTTAAAATTGTAATGTAAACGCATGTCGTAAAGCCAATTCGTTAATATAACTTACCTATACCACAACTCAACCCACACTAGCAGTCAAATTATGTCTTTGTTTTTTTTTATCATTCTACACTAGTTTGTAGTTAGATTACATATTGTGGTTGGTTAAGATAATTTTTAGAAGTTGCATGAAGAGAGATAAGTGGAAAAAATGAGGTTGAAAAATGATGAAAGAAGAAAAGAGAGAAGAAGAGGGGAGGGTGAAGATGATGACATTATTTTGAAAATTTAAGTTGCATGTAAGGGCAAAATGAGAAGTGCAGAAAGTTAAGTGTAAATCTAAAATTTAAGTTGCATGTAAGAGTAGAATGAGAACTACAGAAAGTTAAGGGTAAATATGAAATTTTGTTATAAGAGGGGCACTTTTGGTATTAACTAAAATGGAGGAGGGTAAAATGGACTTTTAATTAGTGAAAGGTTTTTAGTAGTTATGAGGGTTAGGTTAGTAAGAATATTTTTTTATAATTAAGAATAAATTGGAAGAGAGAATAATGTTAGATTATTAAGTGTAATTGGGTAAGAAATTTTTGGTAAATTAGTATAATAAAATTTTGTAAATTCTAGGTTCGAAAGTCCGATTAAGGAGAAATTGAGATTATCAATTAGTTGAGTCCAAAATTAAGGTAAGGATAACTTTGGCCTTTACTCTTAAAATTAAATACCGTTTGGTTATTAATAAATTGTATTTTGAATTGGTCAATAATTTAATTAATGATTAATAATTACCTATATGAATTATGTTTATTTATTTCATTAATAATTAATCAAAGTACAAGGTGTTTCGTGATTGTATTTTGTTATGCATATTATGAGGTTTGTTGCATGTTAACTCAACGAAAATGTGTAAAATAGAGAGCGGTTGGTAATATGTTGAGAGTAATTGGTCAAAATCTAGAATCGGTGACTTGCCTAGGATAGGCTATATTTGATGGTCTTCGATGGATAGGTTGAGTCGATATGAGTGAGTGGTGGCTAAGTATTTGTCCGTGGAGTAGATACCAGGGCATCCTGAGTCCCGTGGATATCCTATGCCGATGACTAGTTACCGGAGTGGTACCAAGATATCCTGAGTCCCAGGGATATCCTGTGTTGATGATTAGGTATTGGAGTAGTATTGGGGTGAAGATTGAGAAATCGAGGTACCCTGTGTCAATATTTATACATTTAATTACATTTCCACTGATGAGAGATTATGTTGAGATAAGTCGACAAACCATTAAATGTACACTTACTAGGTTAAGCTGGGCCTAGGTAAAAAAAATTAAATATTGGAACAAAGCATAAATGACAGTTATAATTAATAATTATGTTAATCATAATTTATCAAAATTTTTGAGATGTTTGTTAATTGTTTGGATTAGACTAAGTGTTGTTATGTATATACGTATTATATGTATGATTTAATCGATTGACTAAATTTTATAATTATTTATAGAGTTACTTGATTTTAAGGGTATGGTCTGTTATCCTTACTAGTAGACATCTCACCCCTTGCTATTTTAATTTTTTAAGAGATCGAGTGGTTACTAATAACCCCTAGAGTACAGGACGGACCCAATGGAGTTTAGGTGGGGCCAGCAGATTACTTTTGTAAAGCTTTTTGGAATGTATATTTTTGAATGTGACAACTTCGGCAGTTGTGTTATGTAAAATACTTTTTATCTGACAAACAATCCTCTCTTTTGAGACTAACGAGGAATTTGATAATTAATGATATGTTTTGGAAACTATTGGTTAATTATGGTTTAAGGATTTTGGGAGCGTTATATTAGGTGGTATCAGAGTAGGTTTACGTATATAGGGACGTATTGAGTAAAAAAACAAAAACTAATGATATGTTCTTATCTCTTTTAGAATGGCTTTAGGAGAGGATAATGCTAGCCTTGAGTCACCTGGGGAATCGGGGAGTTTGATCAGTGCTCTAGATGTGCCAGATTAGGGGGATGTCCAAGCAAATAGGGTAGGAGAAGAGGTGCCAATGCCACCACAGATGATATAGTTCTTTTAGATGATGCAGCAGGTTATTACTACAGCTCCAAACCGAGGTGATTCTAGGTTGGATCGAAACTATGAGCGGATCCATAAGATGGGGGCAGTAGAGTTTCGAGAAACTACAGATCTTGAGGAGTGTACATCAAAAAGAAGGTTGAAATACATTGTTTCCTTATTCCAGGGCAATGCACTGACTTGGTGGAAGTCAGTGAAGAGATCCTATGAGACGCGAGAGAAGACTTGGCAGGGGTTCCAGAGAAAGTTCAGAGATAAATACACTCCACGAATATATCAGGATCGAAAGAAGATGGAGTTCATGAGTTTGGTTTAGACAGAGGAGATGTCAGTGGCTGATTATGAGGCTCGCTTTGCAGCCTTGTCTAAGTATGCATTGGAGGCTAAATCTCAAAGAAAAATGTTGCAAATTTGAGCAGGGTTTGAGGACATATTCATTTGGGATTGGGAGCTGCTACTTTTGACTTCAGGAAGTTATTAGATACTGCACTTAGAGTGGAGGATGTAATAGAACAAGGTAGAAGGAGAAGAGAGATAAAGAGGCGATCAGAGAGTCATCATGGAGAGGGGAGTCGGTCTGTTAAGAGGGGAGTTACTCATTCATGGTCTACTAATGCTGGGGGATTTAGGAGAGTTGATGCCACATCTAGCAGGAATGGTAGTTTCTATTGGTCTGGTGGAGGAACTGGTTCTAGTGCACCATTAATTGGTTCTGACAGAGGAGCTAGTCAGAGGTTCAGAGGATCTTTTGATAAAGGAGTTGGAGGATATCCGAGTTATGCCACCTGCGGGAGATTTCACAGAGGATCATGTTGGGGGCCTACTGGGATTAGTTAGGCATGTTATATTTATGGACAGTGAGGGGAGTTCTCCAGCAGTAGGGAGGAGTCTAGGAGTGAGGGCAAAGGAGACAGTATAGGGTTAGAATGGTGCCCTTGGTTTAGGTAAAGGTTCAGGTAGAACTAGTAGCAGAGGTGGTAGTAGAGGAGTTGAACGTGGATCAGTAGTGGGTACAGGTGCTGGTGGGACATCCTTAGTTCATAGCTAAACTCAGGCGAGGATATACCATATGACAAGGGAGGAGGCACTTGTAGCCAATGATGTTATTTCTAGTATGATTTCATTATTTGATGTTAACGCTTATGTGTTAGTAGACCTAGGATCTACACACTCTTACATTTCTTTAGAGTTTGCCTCTAGAGTTCCGAGGAAGGTTAGGCCTTTAGGATATGACCTAAGAGTATCGTTACCAGTAGGAGATTATATGGTACTAAATAGTGTAAGGAGGGGAATGCCAGTGAGGATTAGTGGAGTGGAACTACCAGTTAATTTAATAGCGATGGATTTAAGGGATTGTGATGGGATTCTTAGGATGGATTGGTTGGCACAACATCAAGCGATAATAGATTGTTATGCGAAGGAGGTGATGATAGAGTCTTCGGGTAACTCAAAAGTGATATTTGTGGGGGATCACAGAGTGGTTCTAGCATGAGTGATCTTGATTGTGACTGCTAAACAATTGATAATGGATGGATGTGAGACATATCTGGCTCATAGTATAAATACGAGGGAGGTGAGTCCTAGATTAAAGGATATTCCTATGGTAAGGGAATTTTTAGACGTATTCTTTGATGATTTACTAGGTTTACCACCTCAACGAGAGATAGATTTCACCATTAAGACTATGCCTAGAGTGGCACCGATTTCCATTGTACCTTACAGGATGGCTACTGTTGAGTTAAATGAGTTGAAAAGATAGTTAGAGGAGTTGTCGGAAAAAGGGTTTTATTAGACCGAGCACATTATCATGGGGAGCTCCAGTGTTGTTTATAAAGAAAAAGGATGGCAATATAAGACTATGCATGGATCACCGGTAGTTAAATAGGGCGACAGTGCGGAATAAGTATCTGTTGCCGAGGATAGGTGATCTTTTGGATCAGCGGAGGGAAGCCGTTATATCTTTCAATATTAACTTGAGATCAGGATACTGACAGTTGAGGATAGTTGAGTCAAGTATTCACAAGACAACTTTTTGTACTCGGTATGGTCATTATGAGTTCCTGTTGATGCCTTTCGGGTTGATTAATGCACCAGCTGCATTGATGACATTGATGAACAGGACTTTTCAGAAGTATCTGGATCAGTTTGTGATAGTGTTCATTGATGATATATTGGTGCATTCGAGGAGTAAAGAGGAGCATAAGCAATATTTGAGGATTGTGTTATATATTTTGAGGTGGAGAGAGTTGTATGCGAAGTTAAGTAAGTGTGAGTTTTGGATGGAGCGAGTAGTTTTCCTTGGACACGTAGTGACTCGAGAGGGAGTGATGCCTAATCCAGCTAAGGTAACGACAATTATGGAGTGGGAACTGCCTAGAAATATATTAGAGATAAGTAGATTTCTAGGACTTTCTGGGTATTATTAGAGATTTGTTAAGCGATTTTCAATAATAACTAGCCCGTTAACCAAACTGTTGAAGAAAGGAGTTTAGTTTGAGTAGATCAATCAATGTCAGAAGAGTTTTGAGGAGCTTAAATGGAGATTAATTTCTAGCCCCATTTTGGTGTTACCATAAGGTGGTGGAGGTTTTGAGGTATATACTAATGCTTTGAGGATAGTTTTGGGGTGTGTACTAATGCAACATGGAAAGGTGATAGCTTATGCATCTCGTTAGTTGAGATCGCATGAGTTGAATTATCCCACTTATGACCTGGAGTTAGAGGCGATTTTGCATGCTTTTGAGAATTGGAGACATTATTTCTATAGAGAGACATTCCGAATCCTTACAAATCACAAGAGCCTCAAGTATATTTTAATTAAGAGGGAGTTAAACTTAAGGCATAGAAGGTAGATTAAGTTGTTGAAGGATTATAATTGTACTATTGATTACCATCCAAAGAAAGCTAATGTAACATCAGACACTTTGAGTAGGAAAAGCTCTAACATAATGGCTAATTTGAGTGGACACAGTATGACACCATTAGTGGGGTTGAGGGCATTGAATGTGAAATTGGAGATTGATTATTTGAGTGGCTTATTGACAATGATACAGGTCCAACCAGATTTGGGAGATAGGATCAGAGAGGCACAAGCTCAGGATTCCTATCTAATGCAGATGAGGGAGAGAGTGCAACAGAATAGGGGGACTAACTTTTCAATAAGAGTAGATGGAGCGTTGGTAATTGGGAGGCAAGTTTGTGTACCGGATGTAGATGGATTATAAGAGGAGATTTTGAAGGAAGCTCATAATGCACCATATCCAATGCATCCAGGTACTACAAAAATGTATCGGAACTTAAGACCTTATTACTAATGGCCAACAATGAAGAAAGATGTAGCAGAGTTTGTGTCAAGGTGCTTGACCTGCCAGCAGGCTAAAGCAGAGCATCAATCCCTAGTAGGGAAATTAAGACCCTTAGCCATTCCATCGTGGAATTAGGATAAAATTTCAATGGTTTTCATGGTAGAGTTACTGAGGACCAGACGTAGACATGATTCAATTTAGGTGATTGTGGATAAGCTGACTAAATCCGCTCATTGCTTACCTGCGCAATAGACAAACTCATTGGACAAGCTTGTAAAGTTGTATGTTGATGAGATTGTGATATTACACGGGGTTTTAATGTCTATTGTATCAGATCGAGATCCATGGTTTACTTCTCGATTCTAGAGAAGTTTACAGACAGCTTTGGGGACTAGGTTGACTTTGAGTACTACATTTCACCCTCAATCGAATGGACAGTAGGAGCATATGTTTCAGACATTGGGGAATATGATGAGAGCTTGTGTGTTGAACTTTGAGGGTGATTAGGATAGATATTTACCTTTGATGGAGTTTGCGTATAACAATAGTTATCACTCTAACATCAGTATGGAACCATTTGTGGCATTATATGGCAGGCGATGTAGAGATCCAATATGTTGGAATATGGAGGGAGTCAGATTATTAAAGGGGCCAAAGTTAGTTCAAGAGACAATGGAGAAAATAAAAGTGGTAAGGCAATGCTTGAAGGCAGCTCAGGATCGATAAAAGAAATATGCTGATCAATATCGTCGGGAGATAGAGTACAATGTTGGAGATATCGTATTTCTTCGAGTATCACCATGGAGGGGAATTTTGAGTTTTAGTAAGAGAGGGATGTTGAGTTTGAGATATATTGGGCCAGATGAAATTGTACAGTGTGTAAGGCCATTAGCTTACAAATTAGCATTACCATATTAGTTATTACAGATTCATGATGTGTTCCATGTGCAAACGTTGAGACAGTACTGATCGGATCTTAGTCATGTTATATCGTGGCTTGAGATTGAAGTTACAAATGACTTGACTTATAAGGAGAAGCCTGTGGAGATATTGGATAGACAAATTAGAAAATTAAGTAGGAGGGAGATTCTGATGGTGCGAGTTTTATGGAGTCATCATCGTTCTCCAAGAGAGGCAACTTGGAAGGTAGAGGATGAAGTTCGACGTCAACATCCTCATTTGTTTAGATCCTTAGATACGTAATTTAATTTCGAGGACGAAATTCTTTTAAAAAGGGAAGATCTCTAAAGCCCATTCATTAATATAACTTACCCACAACCTAGCCTAACCCACAATCTTTAAACATGTATAAAAGAACTATAATATGGAAATTAGATAACATACAAAAATCACATCTTTTTAATATACGAAAATCACATCTTTTCTTCATCTTTCTCTCAAATTTTCTAGCTGAAAAATTAGAGAGAGTTGTGGAGGTTGACAACCCCAAAGTGCCTTGCACTTAGGTAAATTCCAGCAGCCAAATTATGTCTTCTTTTATTTTGATCATCCTACACTAGCTTGTAGTTAGATTACTTGTTGTGGTTGGTTGGAATAATTTTTGGAAGTTGTATGAAGGGAGAAAAGTGGAGAAAATGGGGCTAAAAAATGATGAAAGAAGAAAAGAGAGAAGAAGAAGGGAGGGTGAAGATGATGACATTGTTTTCAAAGTTCAAGTTGCATGTAGGGGTATAATAGGAAGTGCAGAAAGTTAAGGGTGAATCTGGAATTTAAGTTGCATGTAATGGCAAAATGGGAAGTGCAGAAAGTTCAGGGTAAATCTGGATTTTTGTTGTAAGAAGGGCATTTTTGATATTAATTGAAGTGGAGGAGGGTAAAATAGATTTTTAATTAGTTAAGGGTATTTTAGTAATTATGGGGTTAGGATAGTAAGGATATTATTTTTATAATTAAGAATAAATTGGAAGAGAGAATAATGTTGGATTATTAAGTGTAATTAGGTAAGAAATTTTTGGTAAATTAGTTTAGTAAAATTTTGTAAATTCTAGGTCCAAATGTCCGATTAAAGAGAAATTGGGATTATCAATTAGTTGACTCCGAAATTGAGGTAAGGATAACCTTGGACTTTACTCTTAAAATTAAGTACCGTTTGGTTATTAATAAATTATATTTTGAATTGGTCATTAATTTAATTAATGA
>JANKOD010000192.1:6603638-6613926 GCA_026284645.1 Erythroxylum acuminatum
CTTGCTTATTTTTGTCCAAACAATAGAAAGGAAGAGAAATTGTATTTCTCTTCCTTTCTTTTCTCTTGCTTTCCTTCAATCCAAACAAAGGCTTAGACTTCAACACTTAAAATGCCTGTGTTGATGATAACAAGTTAGGTTCCCATTTTAATTCTCCCTAACAAGAAAGAAACAAACTAGCCCAATATTACTTCTATCCATACAAAGAGTTTGACATGCACAAGTAATAGCAGCAAAGCGCCCGCAGCAATACAGACTGTCATATACAGTTTAAATAAGCACAAAATCAACTAACACTTGCATCACCTTGTTGAGTTCGGGATTCTAAGAAGAGCCTTACAGTTGAATAGATTAGGAAAGGAACCCACGAATCAAAAGATTAGATTAGGGAAGGAACCCACCAATCAACTAGAAGAAACCCACGAATCAAAAGAAATGGAAGCAACGATGGAGAGAAAAATTACCTCTGGATCTCGTAATCTCTGGCAGATTTGGCTATGCAAGGAAGAGGGTATAGTGAGCCGTAAAGAAGAGCACGAAGGGATTAAAAGATTGGACGCAGAGCATAAGCAAAGAGAAGAGAGATGTTATAAACGTAAACGTCGAAAATTTTAAACATAAAAGTCTACCCGAAAAAGCTAAATTTTGGGCTTTTTTGAAAAGCTCCAAATTTGAGCTTTTGAAAAAGTTGTATTTCAACTTTTAAAAAAGCTACTTCTACTTCAAAAGTGCTTTTGAAGTATACAACCAAACACTCACTTTTTCTTAAAAATAGCTTTTGCGGTAGAAAAAGGTACATTTGGAGCTTCCAAAAGCTGAACCAAACAGGTGCTAATACTCATAAATGGTGATCCAATGTTATAATGGTGGTCTAACATTGTGAATTTAATGGGTATGAATGTCCTGGTTTTATTTGATGGGAGCACATTTATATAGGCTTTTCTTGTACATTTTAGTATCCCTAGGCTTCTTGTCTCTTTTGAAAATATACACTATTGAATTGGGAGTTAGAGCTTAGAAGAGTTCCAAAATGTAGTTTCTTCAAGCACAAACAACAATGACTAGAGGTATTTCGTTTACTTTTGCATTTAGTTTATATGTTATTGTAACGTATATTACTGTTGAATATATATGCTAGAATTGACTTATATTTGGTATCAGAGCTTACAAATTTTATGGTCCCTAAACTTCTTTTCTCTTCTGAAAACACACATCATCAAATTAGGAATTAAAAGTTTAAAAGAATTCCAAAACGCAGATTCTTCAAGCACAAACATTAATGGCTAGAGGTATTTTTTTTTCTTTGACATTTAGTTTATATGTTATTCTAACATATATTACTGTTGAATATATATGTTAGAATTAGCTTACATAAATGACATAATATGTTAAAGTTTTAATAATATTCAATTGATGTATAAAATTTTTTAGTACTTCGTAACATTTTCATGTATTTATATATATGGCCATCTTAAATATATGGGTTTTTTTTTTGACATTAATATATGGGTTATTAATTCTATCTGCAAATTTATATATAGAGAGAGACATGGATATGAAATCAATGCAAATGGCAACCGCCAGGTTACGTCCTTCGCTGATTTTCCTTGTGTCCAATAGGAAAAAGTCATTAAGAATGTCGAATAAACTCATACATTGATAGTTAACTCTGAATTCTACAGTGACACCAGTTGTCATCTTTTTGTCTTTTGAGGTAGATTGTTTGGAAGGATTGAGTCATGTTCTCAAGCTGTCACTGTAATCCTTTAATGTTGTTCTTAAAATTTGGAATACGAAGATGAAGCATCAGGATCCGTTTACCCCCAATGCTGAAAAGAGTTACAATGTTTTGTACAATTTAAGATAAGACAGCAACTTTTGGAAACTAAACTTGCTTCTTGACAATGGGTAATCATACCATTCTTCCGAGGACTTTAAGAATATCATCCATAGATGGCCTGTGCTGAGGATCATCCTCTACACATGCCATCGCTAAAACGGCTAAACATAAGGCCTCTGCAAGTGGGTATTCCTCCTTCAGACGTGGATCCACAAAGCTCTTTAACTGCTCAAAACAGCCACCTTCACTTGCTCCTCCTCTCAGAAATGCAATGGACTCTTTGAATGTTTTGCCATCAGTATCCTCTCGTCCTGAGATCAGCTCAAGCAACACAACTCCAAATGCAAAAATGTCTATCTTCTCTGAAACCGATCCATTGGGATAGCATTCTGGTGCCATCCCTCCATTGAAATTCGCCGAGGACTCTTGATCTTTTGAACATCCATTTGCAGGATTGATTCTTATGTTTGTCAGCTTTGCCCTCCAATCTGTTGTCACAAATATGTTTCTACTATTGATCCTCATGTGAGCATAGGGAGGGAAAATGCAGTAATGTAGATAGTGAAGACCAGTAGCTATATCAAATGCCATTCGGGTTCTCCTTCGCCATCGAAGAGAATTGCATGAATTTGACAAACAATCCCTTAAGCAGCCATTTCCAGGCAGCTCAAACAATAGGTAAGACCAAGAAAAATCGTTCTCACCATAGCAAACACCAAGCAAGTTCACAATATTGATGTGATTGATTTTGGAGTGTACGTCAATGACCCGACGAGTTTCTTCAAACCTCATCTGTTTGATCATAATCTCAACATTATCAAACAAACCCTTATAGTACTGCTCTCCTATTTTAACTTCTTCACTGAAATTACTCGTTGCTCTCCTTAGATCCTCTACACTATAATTCTTCAAGGAGTACTTGATCCCCACAAGAAGATCAGGAGATAAACAGGAAGGAGTGGAGCTTCTACCAGTTTGACCTGATCTAGGTGAACTCCTGTTCGGTGATAACGAAACAGGAGAGCTTCTAGTATTGAAGGATGATAAGTTCTGAATCTTCCTGCTATGTAAGGCCTTTACGTACAATCCACACGCAACCAATGTTCCAATTAACAGAGCAAACCCAACAACTGACCCAGCAATATACAGATTCCTCAACTGTTCACGGGCTGATGTTTCTACTGTCTCCGTGGGAAGAAAACTAGGAATCGGAGATGGAGACCATGGGATGGAAAAATTGATGGTTGGTTCTGCTTCCAGAGGAACTAAAAGAGTTGTGTTTGGGTAAACAGTAGCCCAAGGACCTAGACCATTAGCTTCCAAAAACTGCGTCAGTGAGATTCCAAACCTTTTGCTAAGTGTATCAAGTCTATCTCCTTCTATCAAAGGGTATGTGACAAGGTATCTAACACCTGTATCAGAGCTTAAATTACCAGGACAAGCACATTTCAAAGGCACATGAAGTTCAGTACCACCCTTGACATCATTTTCTTGAGTTGGGTTCTCCTGAGCAATAGCATTTGATTTAAGTAATCCTTCAAAGTCAATACATGCAACTTCTGGGAGAGTTTTGCTTTCAGGGACAACATAGTTGAAACTCCTCTGGAAAAACTGGCCTCTGCAAGAACATTTTATGGGAACAAATACTTCCCTACCTGTTTCAAGTATGTCCCACTGAGATGTAAGCTTGTTGAGGTGAAGTAGCTCGACAGCATCTACTTCAAACAATTGAGAAACGTTTTGGATAGTCCTGAAATGTCGATTAGCCCTATAAACGATGAATGTGTTGCATGAATCCTTACTGGATTTGCAAGTGTATCTTGAACCTGGATCACTGCTATTTGTCCAACAGCCTGACGGATCGTAGTATTGTTGACCATTAATTGCATTGAAGCACAAAAGCATATAAAACCAAAGTCCTGTCATGACTCATAGATAATTTGCATACAGCTCTAGGTGATCTGATAAAACTAATATTATGTCCTAAAAATTCTGAACTTGTCAGAGGATACCTATACAAGAATGCCCCTCTAAGCAAGTTGATAACTGGTTGTAATTCTTGACCGAATTCCATACATATTCCAAGGGGCATCTCGAAATGCTTTGAGAAATCATTACCTTATTCTGTTGGAGTTGTTATCTGCCACTATTGCTAGCATCAGCAGATTAAAAGGTTCCAAATAGTTGGCCGGCAGCATCTAATTAATAATATAGTCTGTAAGCAAGTTGAAAGAGCTTGTTTTTTTATCGATACCATCTTTGTGATTGGCCCCTTTTCCTCCTTTCCTTTGTTCGTTTCTTAATATCAAAGAAAGCTATGTATCTAATGCCTTCAAAGACAAAGATTTCAAATGATCAAACAACATAACAGTACATAATGTACAGTAATGAGATTATAAAAAAAAAAGTGCATAGTGAAACCATCTTCCTCACTTCCAGGTAAAAGTAACTTGAACGGAGAAACATATGAAAAAAGGGAAGAGTTTGATTTAGTTATATCTTACGCATTGATCTTCAAATCATTTTCTACTTATACCTGCTGGGTTTTGTTTTCTTTTTTTCAAAGAATAAGGATTATTTGCTAGTGGCTTTTAGAAATTATCAATCTAATTTTGATATCTTTTTTTAAAAATGAAAAAGAATTGTGATTATAGTTGAACTAAATCGACGTTACAACGAATTCAAGGCTTTAAGCCTACCATCATATTGCAATATGACCCAAGAATAAAAACTCCCTAAGGAAGAAAGTATGACTATCTGCATAATAGACTACAACAAGAAACAGTTATAAATACTACTGAAGTTTCATCTTTATGGGAATGCTCATTCACCATTTCTGATATTTGGGATTTTGCTTTCTCTTCCTAGCATATTTTTTTTTTTGCAGATTTGGATTGCACGCAAAAATCACCAGGGATGTCTAGGATATGGGCAATAGCTAGTGGCGTATCACAGTCCTTTGTTTGTTTGATATCCCTTGTCCCTTGATTCTCAGTTTGGCCAACAGATACAATTAGAGTCAGCATGTTAGTCCAATCCATCTGACAATGCTCTAAATATTGGGAGGTGAAATCATTCGCACCACTATCTAGATTCTCCACATTGTATGCACTGAAATTGTCAAGAGTTGTCTTTCCTTAAGAAATATGTGTGATAACTTGCTCAGTCCTCAAACAAACTAGTTGATTACCATTGTCTTCATCACCAGTAACTACATCTACAACACCATTAAGCACACCTGTAACAACACTAGTAGTTCCATCCCTCTATAAGAAGGCTATCTGTAACAACCTCAGATGTCCCACCCTGCAACAACTCCGTTAGTATCTCCACATTTGTCGCAAGCATGCTTATTTCTGCCAAAGAATCAGATTCTGTTTCTGTTGCTATGGCCTTTGTAGTTTCCAATTCATCATTACTGATGGTTAGCCTATTAGAAATTTGGCCCTACCCCAATGGAGTATCACTATGTGGGCTTTCAATTCTCTTATTGGCATCCACAACGCAGATTGCAGGTGCCTCTGCAACATCGTTAGCAAGTTGAGCAGTAGTCGTAATGGTACTCTATTTTAGAAGATTATGTGTTGGTATCTTCGTAGTAGTCTTCAATTGAAAGATCCTCCTAGACTGTTGCCATTGTTTGTTGGTGTTTGGTTTCCAAGGGTAAGAAAGTTGTATAGTCTTCATAACCATTGCACCCTTATCTCCCATACTCATCACCGAAAGATTATTCAGAAGGATCGCCGGCTTAGGTATCTCAATACACACTTTTGCATAGCCAAACAAAACAACAAACAAAAACACCAAAACACAACATACCCCTCTCCATATGTAGTGTTTGAGAATCTAAGATTAGAGGTTTACCTAAGGAGCTTGCCATATAGCTCATAGAGCATCCATAGTTCCATGGGCAGGTTGTGGAAGTGGACCCACAGTGAAAATTTGTCTATCGAACCTTTGTTCGTGTCCATGCCCAGACTCCATTGTCGCAAGAATAAAGGCTAATCTCCAATATGCCATGGGCCTTGTTCAGTGATTTCCTGCACATCAAAATCCTTGCCAAATTTGAAGAGAAATGACTCATCCTCACGTAGCAGGACCTTCTCCAGTCTTTTGGAACTCCACCTAGCTTGAGCCCAAGCATCCACCATTGGGAATGCTAGCCTCTTACTCCAAAAAAAACCAATGAGAGTCGAGGACCATACCCGAATGCCTGCTTTAAGAATTTCCTTTAAGGGGCATATTACATTGTCCTTCAATACCTCCTTGAAATGTGTCAGAGCAACTTTGCGTAAATGGGGTATCAGTTTTCACTTCCAGGCTCCACTTGGTTTCACATTCGTTGTCACCACTTTAGGCTCTTGGGTGTCTGCATTAGAGTGTTTATGCACTTGTGAGAAGTTTGGATTTTGGTTTTCTCTGGATAGTACCGGGAAGGCTTCCTTCAGGCCCAAAGGCTCTTCGACTTCCATCCTAATGCCCCTTAGCCCTACTAATGTTTGATCGGCAGGAGGAGAAAACCTAGGAACGTCAACACCAGCAATTCTAGAGACGTCAACACTAAACTCCTCCATCGCTTGAGGAGGCAGCCCACCATCTTTAGTAGAAACCATGGACGCCGCTATGGAGGCCCCATGGGTCTTAGCAACACTTGTTTCTCTCTCTAAAGTTAGGTCTCCACTAGTTTGGGTTGTCAACGACAAATTTGGATCTGGGTTGAAAGAGACACCTCCCTCCTTACGTCACTACTCTCGCGTCAGTTCTGTCCCTCAAATCTGGAACCTCGCCTCGCACTCGAAGTCCCTCCTTACGTTACTACTCTCGTGTCAGTTATGTCCCTCAGATCTAGAACCTCGCCTCAGATCCACAGTTGCTATTGGTCTAATTTTGATATTTTGACACATTATCATTGCAATTTATCAATTTAATATGGATCACTTTGTCCAACAACATCTAGTTTATCACTAAGTTCAAAGATCCTCAGTAAAGTGCTATATTAGTAAATGACATGTCTAAAGATGTTCCACAAGAAAAGGGGAAAGTCACAAATTATACAGTAAACTTATCTTACTGTAGCTCAAATGCACCTACTGATATTATTGAGTCTTAAAGTTCTTACTATAAATTTTTTCCTTTCTATGGGTGTAGAAACCCACAATAGGTCCTTTGTGTAACATTGTGTTACATATATTATTCCGCACCATCCATACGGATACTATATCAGCCAAAAAATGGAATGGTATTGACCTCTTCGGTACTGGCCTTCAGTATCGGCCCGTACCACTAATTTTGGCTTGTATTGGCCGATATTTAAAATAACGGTCAAATACTAGTCTGTATCGTAAAAGTTGATAAATACAGGGACCAAACTGCAAAAAAAGAATTTTAACAAGACATCCCCCACATAATCGCACACTTGCACCTCTCCTTTCTCTCTCCTGTCGTTTTCTCTCTCTCTCTCTCTCTCTCACTCACTCACCGTCGTTCCTCTCGCTCCTTGCCCTCACTGTCACTGCTAACTCCTCTTCACCACACCTCCCCACCTGAGCTTCCTCCCTCTGCCTACGTTCTGTTTCTCCAGTCTCCACCCGAGCCTCCTCCCTCCACGGCTTTGTTTGCTGCTCGCCGCCTCTCCAGCTCTCCCTCCTTTCCATCAGTTGCTCACTACCTATCCCTCCTCTCCTCCACCTATCCATGCGACTACGTGTCCACGATCCACCACCATTGCTAATTTGAAAACAGATTTTTCAGATCTAGTTTTTCACCTGATCCAACCCACTGAAGTTAACATTGTGATTTTTTAGGTGTGTTTTCAATTGATTTTCTCTGCTTTTGAATTCCATTTGTAATTGTGAATCGGTTGGAATTGAATTATGAATTAGATTTGTGATTTGTGAATGGTGGGATTGGAATTGAATGATATTTATCTGGTTTTGGTTTAATTGAATTGAATACACGATTTTGGTTTATCTGATTTGGTGATATTTAATAGTTAGAATATTTGAAGCAATAAATTGCAAAATTTTCTCATTTATTTGGATTTGGAGTTTCATGATACTAAAATTGATTAGATAAGCTCATTTTTATAGTTTAAGAAATTAAGCTAATTAACTTACGATAGTTATACTCGATTAATAATAATTATATTATCCATGTTTTTGGGTTCAAGTGATAAACTACATATATGCCTAAAATTCATCACTCCAAATGGCAAATAACTGTGATAATTACTTTGTTAATTTAATTATAGGACAAAGATGCATAAAGCATACAGTACAATATGGGAAATGATTATTTTGCAATTTTTTTAAAAATTAGCGACTATTTCATAAATTTAAAAAATTACTCAAAACGGTACACGATATTGATTGATACTGATATAGTACTGTACCAAAACCTAATCTGATACTAGGGCTGGTATAGTATTCATAATATTGGTGTAACACGTAATAGAAGCCTTAGTTATGTATCCCGGATCGAACGTGAAAGGGAAATAATGAAGAAATGCGAAAAGTACCTAATTTTAGTTCCATAACTTCAAACAAGCTTTTCGAGGCTTAAATGAGCATGAATCCATCGAGACCTTCATGAGAGTTGCTTATTGCAGTGTGTTAATGCCTTTATGTAGCTTTCTGTGCACGTGAACCTCTGAATAGGTTTGAGTATCTGTACGTTCACGATTTGCTACAGCAGCTACAAGAGACCTTAACCTTCTATATATAGCATCTATATTGAGTCTCCCTATCACAGGCTCAATAAAGCTCCGATCCACATTGATCGGGATTCATTTTCCTTCTGAACTTTGGCCCATTAACCTAGATCTTTTATTGGACCACTTTATTATCTTTATTCAAATCAAATTACGTAACTTAACCAATAAATTATTTAAAAACTGAAAATTACATTAATTATTGTCCACCACATGGGAAAATATCCAACATTATCCCCCTTTGACAATAATTAATTACGTTATTAACTCAAGTTTAAAACCAGTTTGAAAATATAGTTAATCCATAATACTATGTTGGTACCAAGTTTAAAACACAACATTTGATATAAAGATAATGAAAGTCCACCTTTCTGTCTCGCAAGGCTTTAAAATATCAAACAAATGTGTCAAGTATGACACAGGTCTAATATAATCATGCATATCTAATACCTCACTAATATGAATGAGAAAATGGAGTTTGGCAAACTAAAATGATACCTGTATGATCTGAAATGTATCATCTTTCTATTTGCAGGTGGTCTCCATTTCTCTCAATTGTATGCTAAACTGTACCAAAGAAATTTTGTTTTCTCTCATCGAATGCTGAATTACATTAGAGAAAACCTTCATCTCATGTCAAATCCATGGATATATGTATTAAATTGTATGTGTCTTAATGACATAGACTCAAAGTCAATCTGTATATATGCCAAATGACCTTTGGAAATGTTTAAAATTGACACAAATCTTAAGACTATTATTAGATTATGATATACATTATGATAATGTATAATAGTATGCGCGATTGAGGATAAACGATGATCATCTTTATTGATTAACCACCATATTATCATAATACATCAAAATGTACAAACATACAAGGAGTAAACATAATGATCCCTAACTAACAACATCTAAAGACTTCGGTACACCCATACTATATATATGTCTTTCAAACACATGTGGGAGAAGTCCTTTACTTAAGGGATCAGTTAACATTTTCTCAGTCGTTAAATGCTCCACCTCAATGTCACCTTTTTTGTATTAACTCCTTTATGGTCAAGTATTTGACCTCCAAATGCTTAGACCTTGTGATATTCTTATTGTTGTTACTAAACAACACAGCATCAAGATTATCACAATACAACCGAATGGTTCTAGCCACTAAATTATCCACAAATAACTTAAAAATCAAGTTCTTGAGTCAAATCGCTTGTAAAGTAGCCCATAGCATGCGACAAACTCTACATGCATAATCGAGGAAGTCACCAGTGTCTATTTGACACTCTTCCATAATATTGCACCATTTGCTAACATAAAAATGTAACCTGAAGTGGACTTTCTATCATCCAATCATATAGCAAAATTTGAATCTATCTACCCTACAAGGTTTAGATTGTCGACCCTTCTGTATGTCAATATATAATCCTTAGTTCCCTTTAAGTAACTCAACACTCACTGAACTACATTCTAGTGGTCTATATCAAGGTTAGCCAGACACCGAGCTAGTTGTTCAATAGCAAATGCAATGTCCAGCCTAGTGCATCCTAGGTATACATCAGGCTAGCAACCACACTAAAATAAGGAACATTCCTTATAGCCTCTCTCTTTACTTCATTCTTTGGACACTATGCCAAAGATAATCTCTCACCATAAGAGATTTGTTGGAACCCATTCCCGGATATCCAACCTCTTACGAAAAACCCATTACCGGACGTTGGAACCCGAATCCGGAACCC